>JACEEZ010014406.1:272500-275000 GCA_016584305.1 Chionoecetes opilio
AGATAATTATTCACAGGCAGGTAGATGGAAAGGAAGATGGGAAAAAAAACCAAGGAAAAATACGCTTAAAATAAGATTGAATTTTTTACATGCACATACAAAAAATGAACCTGTATAAGAAAAAAAAGTATAAGAATAAATCTAATACTCGTTCAATAACAAACAAACAAAAAAACATTTACCATAATATTACCCCAGACACAAAAAATCATCCATAGAAAAACAAGTAAATATCAATACCATGAGAAAAATCTGCATAGACGAGAGAAAAAAATTATAAACATTGACAAAAGTAGAATCAGAATGCAGTAGATTGCGTGGTAGACTGAATACAACACCAATAAAGGACACACATACTATAGGGGATAGAGGTTCAGTCTGGTGTTAATCCCTTTCAACGAGGTATTTAACAGAGGATTAACTGGATTTAGTTTGGACGAAAATGTTAGTTTGTTATAAATGAGTGAAGGGTTGGGAGGAGCGGGACGGGCAGGTAATGCACGGGGAAAATGCTGATTATTTTTCGTATACATTTTTTTCCCCTCTATCTATGTCTGTCTGTCTGCCTGTTTTTGTCTTCTTC
This sequence comes from Chionoecetes opilio, assembly GCA_016584305.1. Classification (NCBI taxonomy): domain Eukaryota; kingdom Metazoa; phylum Arthropoda; class Malacostraca; order Decapoda; family Majidae; genus Chionoecetes; species Chionoecetes opilio. The sequence goes on from JACEEZ010014406.1 coordinate 273,084, forward strand.
TTCTTCTTCTTCTTTTCTCTCTCTCTCTCTCTCTCTCTCTCTCTCTCTCTCTCTCTCTCTCTCTCTCTCTCTCTCTCTCTCTCTCTCTCTCTCTCTCTCTCTCTCTCTCTCTCTCTCTCTTTGTCTTTTTAGTTAAGTTTATTTACATCTCTTACAGAAAACAACAACTTATTGTAACCTTACATAATACCTTAAGTTAAACTACATACTTATACTAATCTTACATCTATACATTTATAAGAGATGAGCGGGCAGCAGCCCGCCGCTGGAGTCACGAGCGACTTCCTGTGAGCGAGCTCGTCACTCGCTCCTGTTCCGCTGGCTCTCTTTGTCGTCTCTCTTTGTCGTCTCTCTCTTTGTCGTCTCTCTCTTTGTCGTCCTCTCTCTTTGTCGTCCTCTCTCTTCTCTCGTCTCTCTCTCTCTCTCTCTCTCTCTCTCTCTCTCTCTCTCTCTCTCTCTCTCTCTCTCTCTCTCTCTCTCTCTCTCTCTCTCTCTCTCTCTCTCTCTCTCTCTCTTTGTCGTCTCTCTCTCTCTCTCTCTCTCTCTCTCTCTCTCTCTCTCTCTCTCTCTCTCTCTCTCTCTCTCTCTCTCTCTCTCTCTCTCTCTCTCTCTCTCTCTCTCTCTCTCTCTCTCTCTCTCTCTCTCTCTCGTCAAGCAGAACGTGAAGCGCGTTCTTGATAGACTGAGAGATACCACACACACACACACACACACACACACACACACACACACACACACACACACACACACACACATACACACACACACACACACACACACACACACACACACACACACTATACACACTGGTAGACATCTTATATATAACATCCCAAACTCTAAGACAACAGGTCGTAGGTTCGAGACCCGCTCAAGCCTCTAAGGTTTTTCTATAACAAAAGTGAGCAGTTACTATCCCCCTTGAGCAAGAGGATAGGGTGTGTGGTGTGTGAGGTCCCAGCATTACCCAAAGATCGGTCATTATGAGCTCTGAGTATGGTCACTATGAGTAAGCAGTGAGCTAAGAGGAGGGTGATTACTGGTGATCCCAAGTCCAGCGCGTGATCAAGACTGTGGTGAAATACACGTATCGCGACGAGAGGGGGCGTGGCGTGGCGTGGTGTGGTGTGTGGTGGGGTGTGGCGTGGTAGGGTGGTGTGGTGTTGTGGGATAGTGTGTTGTGGGATAGTGTGTGGTGGGGTAGTGTGTGGTAGAGCAGTATGGGGTGGTGTGGTGTGTGGTAGGGCAGGCTGGTGTGTGGTAATGGTAGGGTGGCGTTGCGTGGTGTGGGGTGGAGTGTGGTAGAGCAGTGTGGTGGGGGTGGGGTGTGGTAGGGCAGTGTGGTGGGGTGTGGAGTAGCCCGAGGTGGTGGTGGTGGAAGCATGGAGAAAACCCGCCAGGTGGAACTAATGACCCAGAAGCTCAGGTAGGCTGACCGATTAGCTCCTAGGACACACACACATACACACACACACACACACACACACACACACACACACACACACACACACACACACACATACACACACACCACACACACATATACACACACACACACACACACACACACACACACACACACACACACACCACACACACACACACGCGCAACAGTGGTACGTAATCTATATTAATTTTGAATACTACGAAACTTGAGGAAAAATATAAAGATCCTCTGCAGGACGCAAGAAGAGAAGGGAAACAAGACAATCTAGAGACACATAGTGAGACCAAGACCTAGTAAAAAGACCGCACAATAGACCACAGGCGCCTCGAGGTCTTAACAGAGACATCACGAGGACTCGACGAGGCATACAGTGACACGGAAATGACCAGACGAGACCTAAAGAAAAAATATATCTAAAATTTCTGACACAAGACGACGTAAACATAATCAAACGAATAATTTACTGGAAT
>JACEEZ010014406.1:285000-292500 GCA_016584305.1 Chionoecetes opilio
CCCAAGGAAAGGCTGGGTTACGTCTAAAAGCCTTCCCCTTCCCTTACCCATCCTTCCCTTACCTTTTCATGCCCCTTATCCTCTATTTTCATTCACCCTTTCTTTTACATCCCTTACCCACCGTTCTCTTGCAGTTTCATACCCCTTTTCCTTTATTTTCCTTCCTTATGCATCCTTTATCTACCCTTCCCTTGCCTTTTCATACTCCTTTTTCTTTATTTTGCTTCCCCATTTCCTTCCTTTTACATCCTTTATCAATCCTCTTGCCTTTCCATACCCCTTTTCCTCTATTTTCCTTCCTTAGACATTCTTTATCTAGCCTTTCCTTGCCTTTTCATGCCCCTTTTCCTCTATTTTTACTTCCCCTTTTTCTTCCTTTCTTTCCTTCTTTTCTTTCTTCCTTCCTTTCCTATTTTCCTTCTTGCCATTTCATACCCGTTTTCTCTATTTTACTCCCCCCTTTCCTTCCCCCTTCTTTCCTTTTCCTTGTTATCCTTTCTGTCAATGTTTTCTCAAGTCTTATATTAGGTTATTTTGTTCCTTTTTCTTTTACATTCCTCCTTGCCTTCCCGTTTTCCCTTCTAACTCTTTTCCCTCCAATTCTTTCTTTGCTTATCCAATATTTTCCATTTCCTTTTCTTTCTCTCTTTTTACCTCGACCAGTGGAAAGGATGAGAGGAGAGAGAGAGATGAGTGAGGCGAGAGAGATGAGAGGAGAAGAGAGAGGGAGAGAAGAGAGAGTGAGAGATGGAGACGAGACGAGAGAGAGAGAGGAGCGAGAGAGATGAGAGAGAGAGAGAGAGTCCGTTGTGGCTGACATTAGATATCTATTTTGAGTTTATTTGTTAGTTCTTCTTCTTCGGTTCATTTTGTCTACTCATATATCTCTCCTCTCTCTCTTCTCTCTCTCTCTCTCGCTCTCTTTCGCTCTTTCTCTTCCTCTCTCTCCGTGTCTACAAATAGGAGCAGGATATAGGAATGTTAGCTATGTCTGTTTACAAAACAAGAGAGAGGAAGAGAGAGAGCGACTGAGACGAGAGAGAACCAGAATGAGTGGAGAGAAGATGAGCACGAGAGTCGCAGAGAGAGAGGGATAGACCGAGATCACTTGGAAGGAGAGAGAGGAGACGACGAGAGAGAAGAGAGAGAGAAGAGATGAGAGAAACAAAAAAATGAGTAATGATAAATAATAGTAACAGCATTAAGAGTGACGGAGTTAGGAAGTGACATGAGAGAGAGAAGAGGAGAGAGGAGAGAGAGAGGAGAGATTGAGAGTGAGAGAGATTGAGAGAGGAGCGAGAGATGAGAGCGAGAGACCGAGAGAGAGAGAGAGGAGATGAGAGAGAGAGAGAAGCCGAGGAGAGAGACGAGAGATGGAACGAGATGAGAGAGAGAGAGAGAGAGAGAGAAGAGAGAAAGGAGAGTATGAGGGTAATATGATGGAAAAACCAAACAGGTCGAGAGTGGCAGTATGAGAGGAAGAAAATGTAGCCAGTTAAGGAGTCCGGAAAGTTAGAAAATAGTATGAGGAGGAAGTACCAGGCCGGAGGCAAGTATGAGGGCGCGAGGAAATACTAAATACAGTAATATGGCGGCTGAGAATGAGGTGTAATGAGTGAAAGAAGACCGGGGATGATCAGAAGATTAATGATGGGTACAGAAAGCCGTAAGTAACAAGGGAGGGGGAGAGAGAGAGCGAGAGGAGAAAGCTAGAGAGATGAGGAGAGGAGAGCGAGAAGCTGAGGAAGAGAGAGAGAGAGAGAGAGGAGAGGGAGAGGAGGAGAGAGAGAGGGAGACGAGAGAGAAGAGAGAGATTGGAGAGATGAGAGAGGAAAGAGGAGAGAAGACGAGAGAAGAGAGAAAGAGAGAGGAGAGAGAGAAATAATGTATGAGACGAAGAGAGAGAGAGAGAGACGAGAGAGATGGAGACGAGAGTAGAGTGAGAGAGAGTGAAGAGAGGAAGATAGAGTGGAGGGAGAGAGAGAGAGGAAAAAAGAGAGAGAGAACGGGAGAAGAGAGAGAGAGAGAGATGGGAGAGAGAGAGAGAAAAATGAGGAAAAAGAGGCTGAGATTAAAGATGAGTCACGAAAAAGAAAACACAAATTAAGAGAAGAGGAGAGAGAGAGGAGAGAAAGGAGAGATGAGGAGAGAGAGAGAGAGGAGGAGCAGAGAAGAGAGAGAGAGAGAGGAGAGTCGAGGAGAGATGAGAGCAGAGAGACAGACGAGAGATGAGGCGAGAGAGAGAGAGAAGAGAGAGAGGAAGGAGAGAGTGATCCGAGATGCGAGGAGAACGAGAGCGAGAGCGAGAGAGAGAGAGAGAGAGGGAGAGTGAGAGAGAGAGAGAATGGCGTAACTAATGGCAAGAGTAAAAGAGGCTGACGGTACACATTTGCATGTAGGCAAGGCGGAGGTTGACCTTGAAATGAAGAAGAAGGATGAAGAAAGCAGAAGCAGGCGGAGCGGGCAAGCCAGGCCTGTCCAAAAGAGCGTCTCTCTCTCTCTCTCTATCTCTCTTTCTCTCTCTCTCCCTCCTTCTCTTCTCCTCTCTCTCTCTTCTCTCTCTCTCTCTCTCTCTCTCTAATGTATGCATTACACCCGCGACACGGTCAGGTTAAGATAAGAGGTGGGAGCGTCGTCTCAGCCCTAACCTAATTACGAACACGTTGCCTAGAGCGAGTAGAGAGAGAGAGAGAGCAGCGAGATGAGCGATGAAGAGAGCGAGAGAGCGAGAGAGAAGAGAGAGAGAGAGAATGGCAGAGATGGAGGAGAGAGAGGAGAGGAAGAGGGAGAGAGAGAGGAGAGAGACGAAGAGGAGAGAGCAGAGAGAGAGACCCCCCCCCCCCCCCCGAGAGTAGACGCAGAGAGAGATCGAGAGAGAGAGAGGCGAATCCGAGACTGAGACGACGACGAAGCTGAGTCGGCCGCGGAGATGAGGAGAGAGAGAGTGCTGCGAGACGTGGCGGCCTGTGCGTCAGTACAAAATCCTTCAAGGCAGGGCGCTCCCACACTCGCTATATCAGGCAAGCCGTGGGCGACACCTAACCCCTACTCCACCCTAGGGACGCCAACAAGAGGGACCAAACAACTCATTGTTCCCTTCGCCAGGACAGACTTCTTCCGATCATTCCTGCCGCGCTACAGCAGGCTGGGCAACCGTGTAGTGCGAAAGACTGACCATGCACCAGGCCGCCACCCTCCACATCTTCCAAGTGTGCCGGGAAATGCCTGGTGATGCCATCTGGAATAATTAGTCAACTAAATGTCAGACTAAAGATAGTTATGCGGAACCCTCACGGGAAAACTTTTGGTGGTTAAAATTAATATCAAATGTAAAAAAAAAAAAAAAAAAAAAAAAGAGAGACGAGAGAGAGAGAGAGAGAAAGAGAAAGTAAGGGAAGAAAAGAAGAAAAGAGAGAGATGAGAGAGAGAGAGAGATGTAGATGAGAGAGAGAGAGAGAGAGAGAGAAGTGAGCGAGCGGAGAGAGAGAGGAGAGAGAGAAGAGGGAGAGACGGAGAGAGAGACGAGTTGACGAAGAGAGAGACGGAGAGAGATAGAGAGAGAGAGAAAGTGAAGGTTCCTCAGGTCCGAGAAGCCAACATCGGTCAAAGTATTGTTATAGTTTTGGAGTCAAACATGTAGACTTCTCTCTCGCCTCTCTCTCTCTCTCTCTCTATCTCTCTCTCTCTACTCCTCTTCTCTCTATCTCTCTCTCTCTCTCTCTATCTCGCTTCTCCTCCAGATAAATTCACGCTTTAACATTTCTTTTTTTTCCTTTGTGCACGACTCTTCTCCACCTCTTTTTCCTCCTACCCTTCCTCCTCCTCCTCCTCACCATCCTCATCCTCCTCCCTCTCCTCTCTCCTCCTCCCCTCCTCTCCTTCCCTCCTCCCCCTAGTGCCCTCAGCTTGACCCATTGATCACTTCGTTGTGTGCCCAAGCTGAGAACCACAAAAGGAGAGGAGTGAGGAGAGGAGGAGGAGGAGAAGGAGGTGCGAAGGTGTAGGTGGAGGAGGAGGAGGCGGAGGGAGGAGGAGGAGGAGGAGAAGGAGGAGCGAGGAGGAGGAGGAGGAGGAGGAGGAGGAGGAGGAGGGGGAAAGAGGAAGGGGAGTTTATATTTTCACTTAATATCTATTGGGTATTTCTTCTTCTATATTTATCTCCTTTCTTTCTTTCTTCTTCTTCTTTTTTGGTGATCTAGATAAGGGTAAAAATGACACGCAAGTAGCACACACACACACACACACACACACGTACCACCCTTGTCCTCCAGTCCATGCCCACACCCTTTCTGTCCACATGCAAAGCCCCTCCACCCACTCTCTCCCTCTCTCTCTCTCCTCTCTCTCTCTCTCTCTCTCTCTCTCTCTCTCTCTCTCTCTCTCTCTCTCTCTCTCTCTCTCTCTCTCTCTCTCTCTCTCTCTCTCTCTCTTATACCTACCCGAAATCCGCCCTCATAATAATTCAGTCCCTTACCTAATTCTCCTCTCCCTCCCTCCCTCCCTCCCTCCCTTTCCTTCCTTACCTTAACCCACCCTTCACCCCCTAAAGCCCCCCCTCTCTCTTTGTGCCCACTCCTTCCCTTCAACCCACCTACATTGCCCTCTAACCCACTCTCTATACACCCACCCACTGCCCAAAAATCCTCCTTCTCCTTCGTCTCAACTCCAACCTTGCCCTCTCCTTCCAACGCCCTAAATATCCCGCCCAGGACTCAACCCACAACCCACGCCGTCCTGCCTCCTTTTTCCACCCACCCGCCCACCCCTCACGCCTCCCCGCCCCTCACCTTTGCCCCGCCGTGTCCTGCTAGCGTAAGGGCATCAGAGCGTGACTGAGGTGGGTGAGGCTTCTCGACCCACGCCGGATTGAAAAGAGGATGAATTTTTTTGGGGTATGATTGTTATGGTTTAAGTTGTTGTGCTTTTTTCGTCTTACTATTACTACTGCTACTACTACTACTACTACTACTACTACTACTACTACTACTACTGCTACTACTACTACTACTACTACTACTACTACTACTTACTACTAATACTAATAATAATAATAATAATAATAATAATAGTATAATTACTACTACTACTACTACTATTACTACTACTACCACTACTACTACTACTACTACTACTACCACTACTATGTGAATTGTCTGGCGAGTAAACCGGATGAACAAAGAGGAAATAGTCGGTTGGTCTGTCTGTCTGTCTGTCTGTCTGTCTGTCTGTCTGTATGTATGTCTCTGTCTGTCTATTTCTCTGTCTGTCTGTCTGTCTGTCTGTCTGTTTGTCTGTATATCTATATGCCGCATTTTTTTTTATAGGTGCATTATCTCGTTTATAACAAGATCACGTTTGTCTTGGATACAATAATGAGGAGCAATAGAAGGAGATAGGCAGAGAGCACGTAAGCAAGACCAGTAATAATGTCGAGCAGCAATATCACGGCTATTACACTCAACGACCCGAGTATAGGAAAGCGTCCGTGATTCACCGCAGCCACACACACACACACACACACACACTGAGAGATAACTGAGACACATGAAGCAAAGGAAACACTCTATGCTGGATACAAAAATAATAGTAATATAGTATAGTTACAGAAGCAGCTTTAGTTAGAGTAGCCGTAGTAACAGTATTAGGAGTAGCAGTGATAATGGTAGTGGTATTTACAGCAGGAGTAGTAGTAGCAGTAGTGATGGTAGTTGTAGTGGAGGTGGTGACGATAGTAGTAGTAGTAGTAGTAGTAGTAGTAGTAGTAGTAGTAGTAGTAGTAGTAGTGCAGTAGTAGTAGTAGTAGTAGTAGTAGCAACAGTAGTAGTAGTAGTAGTAGTAGTAGTAGTAGTAGTAGTAGTAGTATAAAAAAATTATATAATTTTTTTTTTTATAGTAGTAGTGGAGGTGATGGTGATGGTAGTGGTAGTGGAAGTGGGGGTATTATTATTATTATTATTATTATTATTATTAGTAGTAGTAGTAGTAGTAGTAGTAGTAGTAGTAGTAGTAGTAGTAGTAGTAGTAGTAGTAGTAGTAGTAGTAGTAGTGATGGTAGTAGTAGTAGTAGTAGTGATGGTGGTAGTAGTAGTAGTGATAGTGATAGTAGTAGTAGTGATGGCAGTAGTAGTAGTAGTGATGGTAGTAGTAGTAGTGATGGTGGTAGTAGTAGTAGTGATGGCAGTAGTAGTAGTAGTGATGGTAGTAGTAGTAGTAGTAGTTATGGTAGTAGTAGTAGTGATGGTAGCAGTAGTAGAAGTGATGGTAGTAGTAGTAGTGATGGTAGCAGTAGTAGTAGTGATGGTAGTAGTAGTAGTGATGGTAGCAGTAGTAGTAGCCGCAGTAGTGGTGGTGGCCACGCGTCCACGCTGTGCCGCGCGCCGGAAGAAGATTAACCACTAAGTGTTTGGAGGTGGCAGGTGGAGGGAGAGGAGGAGGAGGAGGAAGAGGAGGAGGAAGAGGGAGGAAGAGGGAGGAAGAGGGAGGAAGAACGTCCGTTGATGAAGGAAAAAGGAGGAGGAGGAAGAGGAAGGAGGAGGAGGAGGAGGAGGAGGAGGAGGGGGGAGGAGGGAGGAGGAGGAGGAGGAGGGAGGAGGAGGAGGAAGGAGGAGGAGGAGGAGGAGGAGGGGGAAGGAGGAAGGAGAAGGAGAAGGAGGAGGAAAAGGGAGGAGGAGGAGGAGGAGGAGGGGAGGAGGAGGAGGAGGGGAGGAGGAGGAGGAGGAGGAGGAGGAGAGGAGGGGAGAGGAAGGCGTGCGTCAGTTTTGTGTGGAAGCACCCCCGAACCCCTACCTCCTTGTTCTTTTTCCCCTCGATGGTTTTCTTTTCTTCCTACACATACACACTCTTTTTCTCTCTCCCTCTCTCTCTTCCCTTTTCCTTTCTTCCTCTTCTCTTCTTCTCCTCCTTCTCTCCTCTCTTCTCCAACAAAAAAACAGCCTTCACATCACAACTTTCCAAAAAACCCTTTATGGGAAAAATAAAAACAAACACGCGGCTTGTTTTGTTAACACATGTTAACTGAAAAGGTAAAAATGGTGACTGAGGGGAAGCTGACGGTTTGACGAGGGTTTGACGAATGGTGATGACTGACTGATGGTTAATGACTGATATTTGGCGATTGAGGGGGACTGACTGACGGTTGACTGGAACTGGTTGATGGTTCCTGAGAATGGTTTTTTGAGACGCGGGTTGACTGAGATGGAAATGACTGACTGATTGACTAAAAGGCTGACGACTGATGATGGTTGATGACTTTTTGAGACTGACTGACGGGTTTGGGAAAAAATGGGGGGAGATTTCGGGCTGACTGACAAATGGTTGACGAGACGGGCTAATGGTTAATGACTGACTGAGGTTGCCGATGACTGGTTGACTGGACCAAGGCAGACGTGTGAAAGCGAAGAAAAAAAGGCGAAAAAGATGACCCGAAAATTTAACTTGCAGGGAGAGTTTTGGAAGTTTAATAAATTTCTGAGTCTCGGAGGAAGTTGGAAAAAGAGAAAA
>JACEEZ010014406.1:300000-305000 GCA_016584305.1 Chionoecetes opilio
TTTAAACCATTTTTCTTGTTGTAAATTTGATTTGAAAGCCCCAAATAGGTTCTTTTGTTTAATGACATCAAACCCCTTTTGGGAACCCTTAAAAGGGTTTTCTATCAAGCCCCCACACGGATTCTTCGACCTTTAAGGAAAAAACATATTAAGTTCCGCAGTCTCTCTTTTTAAGGGATGAATTTCGCAGAGATGGAAAATTTTGGGTTTGGGGGGCTCTTCTTTGCACTGCCCAAATTTTGGCTTTGTTTTTTTTACAAAACCGGGGCGACCAAAAATTTGAAGGGCATTTTTCCAAATTTGGGCCCTAAAAAAAGGGGCCGTTTGTAAAATTTGTGCTTTAAATTTCCCCCCCCCGGAGTTTTATGTTCAAATTTGCGTTTAAAAAGCCCAAAATCATTTTTGGGCCCTTTTTTAAGGCAGTGGGGAAAAGGGGGGGAAAGGTTTTCGGGATCTTTCCCTGATGAGGGGACACCAAATCCTTTTCCCTGCTGTACTTCGGGTTAAAACGATTTATTTTGCTTTTTTGATAGTTTTATTTTTAAAGGTTGGGGGTTTCCTTTTTCCCTTACTTTACATTTATGGAAATTTAAATTTTAAAAAGCCATTTACCTCCAACCCTGATATTTTGTCGGGTTTCACTTTGTATGAGTTCGCAAGTTTTCTCCAGTGTTGTTTTTACCCCCAAAATTTTGGGGTGGTCTCTGAAATTTTTCGTTTTATTTTGGGATACAACCCCGCAGTCCAGTGGGTTGATATATATCGGGAAAAGGGGGGGGAAACCAAAAACCGACCCGGGAGGCGCCCCCAATAGTAACACTAATCCAATCAGTTTCCCTCCCCAAATTTTTTAAACCCGTTGTTTAGGGATTTGAAAGCCAATCGCCCAAAACCCCAATGAACTTTAATTGCTCTCCAAGCCAGGGTGCCCTTGGGTTTGGGTTACAACTTTCCTTTATGGGGAACGGTATCGAAGGTTTTTCGGGAAAAATCAAGAAATTTTAAACATCCAGGGAAATTTTTAACCCGCCCCAATTAAATTTAAATGACTTTAAAAAAAACCAGTAGGTTTTTTAAAAGGAAAGGGTTTCTTTATTTCGAAACCCCATGCTGGGGGGGTTTAGATGAGTTTTTTTCCATCGAGAAAAACGCTTTTTTATCCCCCCAATTTTCTCAAATAGTTTTAAAAAACCACAGCCCGTTAGCCCTAATTGGGCGAAAAATTACTTGCTGGGCTTTTTACCCCCTTTTTCTTGAATATCGGTGTCACATTAGCAAATTTTCCAAATACAAAGCAACTTTTTTGCCCATAGCAAATTTTTTGGGGAAAAAATTTTTTTAAGGGGACGAAAGTTGTTTTGTAAATTTCCCGCGAAGAACGCGGGGGAGATTTCGTCCACCCCCAGGATTTTGTGGGCGATTTTCTCCCAAATACTTTGATATTTCGTTTTTTTACTGTTATCTCTCCTTTTTCCCCAACCCTATCACTTTCGAGTCCCGCATACAGGGGTTACTGGTTCGGGTTTTAATGGAGCTTCGCCCCTTTTTAAAAAAATACCGCTTTAAAGTTTTTCATGAGTGGGGACTCCCCATGCTTTTATTATCTTTTAAACCAAAAATGTTGTTTTTTCTTTTTCAGGGGCCCCAAAAACTTGTTTTAGGGGGTTTTTCTTACTTCAAAACTTTTGAAAAAACCCTTTCGGGTTTGATTTGGTTTCCCCCTTTGCAATTTTTTCTTCATACTCGCGTTTTTTAGTTTTTTACTAATCCTTTGAAAAGGGATTTTTACTTTAATTGTATTCCAAAGAATCGCAAGTTGCATTTGATCGTTTTGTAAACTTTATACCCCTCGTCGCTTACTCCCAAAGTAAAATTTGTTAAATCTATTAGTCATCCAACGGGGTTTGTTATGGTATCTAAGACTTTTCCTTTTTCTTTGGGAAACATTTTTTTTAACCCCCGAGTGGAAGTTTATTTGGGGAAAAAATTACACAGGGTTGTCGGCGTTATTACCGTTTGGGTAGGTAAACCCCAAAAAAAAACTTCGTTAGTACCCTGTGTCTCGTGAAATCGTTTTTTATTTTGGGAAAACTAATAACCGTTTTTCTGTGAGGAGGGGGGAGGAGGAGGAGGATTACATAGGATTCCCTAGGAGAACAGACACCAGGAAAACCTATGGCCATAGCGAGGGTTCTGGGAACTAAATTTTACAAAATATCAACTACTGTTAAAAAAAACAGTTGGAAAATGATTTCCATGTTTCCCCAAAGAGGATGGAACATGGAAGTTTCAAGTGAAAAATGAAAAGGGTATGAAAAATACTAACTACAACTACACTACCCCCTCAACTAATCGAAAGGGGGGCTAGAAAGGGAAATTTGCCCCTATCAATACCCCTTTTCTTTTCCCCCGGGGCGGCCCCAAATCGTTTTTTAATGTAGTTTTTGTGTTGGCTCCAACAACATTTGCTGGTAACTTGTTTCCCTCGACCCAAAGACTTAAACATTGGAAAATAAAATTTTTTCGGGGGAAACCCCCCGGGGATGCAACGTTTACCCTTTAGTTTTAAAAACCCTTTTTTTAGTTTTCCTTTAGTTTAAAGCTCGAATAGGGCCTTGTTAGACATCAAAAACCTTTTAGGAAACTTAAAAGGTTTTTATAAGGGCCCCACGGAATTTTACGATCCTTGTAAGGGGAAAACAAAATTTAAATTTCCGCAGGGCCCTCTCTTTCCCTAAGATGAAATTTTGCCCGAGATGGGAAATTTTTGGGTTTTGCCTTCTTTGCACTGGGTTCCAATTGGCTTAATTTTTACCGAAAAAAGGGCGACCAGGGAAATTGAACCCGGATATTTTCCAAAAGGACGGGTTGGTAAACCCCAAAGGGCGTGTAAAAATTGTGTCAAATTTCTTTCCCGGAATTTTTTGTTCAAAAATTACGTTTTAAAAAGCCCCAAAAAATATTTTCCCCCTTTTTCTGGCAGCAGGGAAAAGCCCAACTGGGTTTTCAGATCTTTTCTGGGTGATGGGGAACCTAGATCCTTTTCCTGCGTTTCTTCCCGTTTAAAGATTTATTTTGCATTTTATTTGTTTTATTTGGGTTATCGTTTCCATATGCATTTCTTTTAATTTTTCGGAATTTAATTTTTAAAAGCCATTTTTTCACTCCCCAAACTGATAGGTTTTTTCGAGATCACTTTTTATGATTAGCGTTTTCTCTAGATATGGGTTTTCCGGCCCAAATTTGGTGTCATCTTGCAAAAATTTTTTATATTTTAGTACAAGTCCGCCGTCCAGATCGTTTATATATATCAGAAAAAGAGTAGGACCCAAGACCGAGCCCCTTTAGGCACCCCACTTTGTGACATCTAACCAATCAGGGTGCCTCACCCTTTAAATTTCTCCCCCTTTTGTTTACGATTTTGGGAAAACCAGTCGCCCAAACCATTTAAAAATAATTGCTTTTCCTATGCCTGTGCCCTTTGCTTTGGGCCCAAAAAGGCTTAGTGGAACTGGGACACGGGCTTTTCTGAAAAACAAGGTAAAATTAAAATCCCAGGGGGTTTTTTGCTTTTCCCGTTTGAATAAAGACATTTTTTTAAAAAATCCCGTAGGTTTGTTAAGCAAAGGGGGTTTTTCGAAATCCCTGCTGGGGTTTATTTGAGTTTTTTTTCATCGAGAAAAAAACACTATTTTTGGGAAAATTTTCTCAAATTTGTTTAACAACAGGGGGTTAGGGCTAATTTGGGGGAAATTACTTGCGAGGGGTTTACTCCCTTTCTTGGGAAATCGGTGTAACATTTTTGCTTTAAAATTTTCCCCATACTAGGAAACATTTTTTTCACATAGGATTTTTTTGAAAAAAAATCTTTAAGGGGGCGAAAGTTTTACGGGGACATTTTGCGGGAAATTTTGTCCCCGGCGAATTTCGTCCCCCCCCCACGGATTTTGCTTTGGGTCAAGTTTCAGCAAATACTTTGATATTTTTGTCTACTGTTATCTTCCCTATTTCCCGGGCTATCCCTTTCGGTCCGGGATTTCATGTTTTTCTGGTTCTGGGAATGGGGTTTTGTCTTCTTTAATAAAAAAACCGCCCTTAAAAATATTCTTGAGTAAGGGAAGCCATATCTTATTACATTTTCCAAGGGGTATTATTATTTTCTTTTAGTGGTCCAATACTTGTTTTGACGTTTTTCCTACTTCGAACGTATTGAAAGAACCTTTTGGGGTTTTTGATTTGGATTCCTTTGCAATTTTTTCTTCCAACTCGCGCTTTTTAGACTTAATTAGTCCTTTGCAGCGACGTTTGACGTCATTGTATTCTCTAGAATCGCAGTCTGCATTTGTTTCGTTTGTAAACTTTATACGCTCGGCGCTTTCTGCCAATGATTTGTTGGATCTCATTATTCATCCAACTGGGTCTGTTTATGTTATTCAAACGTTTTCTTACCATGGGAACATGTTTTTCCACCACCGATTGGAGTTTATTAGTGAATACATTACACATGTTTTCGGCGTTATTACCATTTAGTAGGTCAATCCATTCAACTTCGCGAGGAGGAGGAGGAGGAGGAGGAGGAGGAGGAGGAGGAGGAGGAGGAGGCAAAGAAGTAGAAAAGGAGGGATTGAGAGGTGAGAAAAAGTGTATGAAAAAGAGAAGAGGAAAAAATAATGGATATTAAATAGAAAAAAAAATAAAGTAGATAAATTAAGGATTGGAGAGAGAAAATATAGATATAAGGGAGAGATGTAAGTTACAAAAAAATGTGAAGAGGATAGATAGAGATAAGAAGGAAAAAAAGAAGAGACGCGAGAGCAGATAAAAGAAAAAAAAGTAAAAAAAGGGGAAGGGAATGTAAGAGGAGGAAGATAAAGGATGGAAGAAGGGGAAAGAGAAGAAAGATGTGGGAGGAGAGGAAAAGAGAGAGAGGGGGAGAGGAGAGGAGAGGAGAGGGAAGAGGGGAGAGAGAGGAGGAGGAGGAAGAGGGAGGAGGGGGAGAG
>JACEEZ010014406.1:307500-312500 GCA_016584305.1 Chionoecetes opilio
TTCAGATCAACAGATTATTCGAGTTATACCGATTTTTTTCTTCATCAAAATTGAGGAATAAATAGTAATGTTTCTTTCGTTTTTCTTTTTATTATTTTCGAGTCACAGCGATTTTTTTTTCTTCATCTTATTACGAAACAAAATTATAGATGTTTCTTTCGTTTTTTTCTCTTATTTCTGTTTCCTCGCCTGCAAATAAGATTTACTAATAAGAAAACACTGACTAACACTAACATATAAGACTTTCTAACACTAACAAAAAACACTGACTAACACTAATATATAAGACTTTCTAACACTAACAAAAAACACTGACTATCACTAACATGTAAGACTTTCTAACACTAACAAATAATATCTAATGTAAAAATATAAAAAAAAAGGAAGTCTATTACAACCATTACGTTAGATCAACCGTTTTTTTTCTCTCTCTCATCATTTTTCCTATCATAAGAAATCAAGCCAAGAGTAGATGAAAATCATGCAAAAAATCCCATCAATTGGCAGCCTCAAAGCAAATTATGCAAGTGACAGGTCTTGTTTGAGGCGAAGACAACGGAGGATAGGTCGATACAGTGGTTCCATAAAAAGACATTGTTTTACTAAAGGTTAAATTTCGTTGATCTTAAGAGTGTTCTTTCGTATCCATATTTTGTCTCGTTGTCTACCTATCTTATGAGTGTTCTGTCGTATCCATATTTTGTCTCGTTGCCAACCTAAGCAAGGCAGGGACCACATGCACACATACACAAACACACACATACAAAACAAAACAAAAAATAAACAGACAAAAATATAAAATATCTAGATAAATAAATACGTAAAATGTGTTGAATTACTATAAAGATCAGTTATCTATCACGTGCAGTTCCAAATAAAAAAAATATCTGAAAATGATATTGAAAATGAAATTGATACTTAGCAGTGTTCTCTATATAATTTATAAAAACAATCCAGTTTTAATAGCATTCTAAAAAACGACTTAGGAAAAAGCTAAATACTTGGACATCTCCTATCTAACTTTTCATTTATGCATTCTTAATATTATTATTAATTTTCATTTCTATTCTCTTTTTCTTTTCCCCTTGGTCCATTTTCGTATACATTTACTACGACTGTTATTCTTCTTTTTCTCTTTTGTCTACATTCACAGCCGCATTTTTCTCCGCTCATTTTCTTTGTTATAAAAAACCTTCCTTGTTAACGGTCAAAGTTATTCCACGGGAGGAGAAGGAGGAGGAGGAGGAGGAGGAGGAGGAGGAGGAGGAGGATTACATAGAATTACATAGGAATAACAGACACCAGGAGACCTATTGGTCCATAACGAGGGTATCTGCTGCACTACATACTACTAACTATCAACTACTTATAAGAAAACAGTTGGAAAATGATACCATGTCCCTAAAGAGGATAGGAACATGGAAGTTTCATAGTGCAGAATGATAGGATATGAAAAATACTAACTACAACTACCACTACCACTACAACTAATCGATACGGGGGACTAGATATGAATTCGCACTATCAATACCCACTTACTTTACAGTGCGCGTCAAGTCTGTTTTTAAATGTAGTTATTGTGCTGGCTCCGACAACATTTGCTGGTAACTTGTTCCATCGATCAACGACTCCAACATTGAAATAATTTTTACGGAGATCGGTGATGCAACGTTGACCGTTTACTTTTAAACCATTATTTCTTGTTGTCACTTGAGTTGAAAGCTCGAATAGGTTCTCTTGATTAATGACATCAAATCCTTTTAGGATCTTAAAGGTTTCTATCAAGTCCCCACGGATTCTTCGATCCTTTAAGGAAAATATATTAAGTTTCCGCAGTCTCTCTTCATAAGATGAATTTCGCAGAGATGGAATTTGTTTGGTTGCTCTTCTTTGCACTGATTCCAATTTGGCTTGATCTTTTACGAAACAGGGCGACCAGAATTGAACGGCATATTCCAAGTGCGGCCTAACCAAGGACGTGTACAATTGTGTCATTACTTTCGGAGTTTTGTGTTCAAAGTTGCGTTTAATAAAGCCCAACATCATATTTGCCTTTTTACTGGCAGCTAGGCAATGCGGACTGGTTTTCAGATCATTACTGATGATGACACCTAAATCCTTTTCCTGCTGTACTTCAGTTAACGATTTATTTTGCATTTGATAGTTATATTTGAGGTTATCGTTGCCTATATGCATTACTTTACATTTATCGGAATTGAATTTTAATAGCCATTTATCACTCCAATCTGATAGTTTGTCGAGATCACCTTGTATGAGTTCGCAGTTTTCTCTAGTATATGCTTTACCGCCTAATTTGGTGTCATCTGCAAATTTCGATATTTTAGATACAAGTCCGCAGTCCAGATCGTTGATATATATCAGAAAAAGAGTAGGACCCAAGACCGAGCCCTGAGGCACTCCACTAGTAACATCTAACCAATCAGATGCCTCGCCATTTATTACTACCCGTTGTTTACGATTTGAAAGCCAATCGCCAATCCATGAACATAATTGCTCTCCTAAGCCATGTGCCCTTAGCTTGGTCAACAGTCGCTTATGTGTAACTGTATCGAAGGCTTTCTGAAAATCAAGGTATATTACATCCGAGGGAATTTTTGCGTCCCAGTTTGAATAAATGACATTAAAAAAATCCAGTAGGTTTGTTAAGCAGGATCTTTTATTTCGAAATCCATGCTGGGAGTTTAGTATTGAGTTATTTTCATCGAGAAAAGACACTATTTTATCCCGCAATATTTTCTCAAATAGTTTTACAATCACAGACGTTAGACTAATTGGGCGATAATTACTTGCGAGGCTCTTACACCCTTTCTTGAATATCGGTGTCACATTAGCTAATTTCCACATACTAGGAGGAGGAGGAGGAGGGGGAGGGGGGGGACAAGGGGGGGGAGGGGAGGAGGAGAGGAGGGGGGAAAGGGGGGGAGGAGGGAGGAGGAGGAGGAGGAGGAGGAGGAGGAGGAGGAGGAGGAGGAGGGAGGAAGGAGGAGGAGGAGGAGGCCACGAAAACGACATCAAGGAAAAAACAAAATAAGAGCTAGAAGAAAGAGAAGAAAAATTGAGAATAAACAGAATACAAAGGTAAGAAGCAGGGAAGAAAGTGAAAAATAACAATAAACACGTATGAAAAAAAAAAAAGAATTTACACGAATACATAAAATTACATGAAGAAAAACGAGAAAAGAATGAACAGAAGCGGATTAATAAAAATAAATATAGAGGAAGACAACAGTAGTAACGAAGAAACGATGGCAAAAAAGAAGAAGAAGAAGAAGAAGAAGAAGAAGAAGAAGAAGAGAAAACAATTAGTGGAAAGGAAGCAGGAATAATTCATGGCGCGTAGAGAAAATTAAAGAAAGGGAAACAGAGAGGAGAGAGAGAGAGAGAGAGAGAGAGAGAGAGAGGAGAGAGAGAGAGAGAGAGAGAGAGAGAGAGAGAGAGAGGAGGAGAGAGAGAGAGAGAAAGAGACGGAGAGAGAGTAGAGAGCGAGAGTGAGTGAGGAGTGAGGAGTGAGTGAGAGAGAGAGAGAGAGAGACGAGAGAGAGAGAGAGAGAGAGAGTGAGACGGAGAGAGGAGGAGGAGAGAGAGAGAGAGAGAGAGAGAGAGAGAGAGAGAGAGAGAGAGAGAGAGAGAGGAGAGAGAGAGAGCGAGAGAGAGAGAGATGAGAGAGAGAGAGAGAGAGGAGAGAGAAGAGAGAGAGAGAGAGAGAGAGAGAGAGAGAAGAGAGAGAGGAGAGATAAGATACTTTGATCCTATCTAGACACTTTGCAAGTACCAACTACAAGGTTATTGGCTATACAAAGCGCCACCACGCCAGGACGAACCTGGTGAGCTCGAACCGCTGACCGAATGCAGGGACTCTGCACGCGAGCTCACGGCTCTACCAACCGAGCCACCCTAACGGGTAGAGAGAGAGAGAGAGAGAGAGAGAGAGAGAGAGAGAGAGAGAGAGAGAGAGACAGAGAGAGAGAGAGATAGAGACAGAGAGAGAGATAGAGACAGAGAGAGATAGAGAAAGAGACAGAGAGAGAGACGGATAGGCAGAGGGAAAAAGAGAGAAAGAATATTATAATAAACACAAGCAAATTAACGGAATTCTGAATAAGCAACAAACAGATGGTGGGAGGAAGAAGAGGAAGAGGAGGAGGAGGAAGAGGGAGACATTAAGCAAAGTAGTGCATAATGATTACTTCACTTCCTTCTTTCCCTCCCCTCCTACCTTTCTCCTACCTCAAAAATGACCACCTAAAGAAAGAAAAAACAAGTAACATGGAAAAAGTGTGTGTGTGTGTTTTGGTGTTTTGTGTGTGTGTGTGGGGTTGTGTTGTGTGTGTGTGTGTGTGTGGTGTGTGGGGTGTGTGTGTGTGTGTTTTGTGTGTGGTGTGTGTGTTGTGTGGTGTGTGGGGTGTGGTGTGTGTGTGTGTGTGTGTTGTTTGGGGTGGTGTGTGGGGTGTGTGTGTGTGTGTCTGGTGTGTGTGTGTGGTACTCATAGCTGATGTACATTTTCCCTCCACCCATTTCCCTTTCCCCTCCTTCTTACACGTGAGGAAGAGGAGGAGGAAGGGGAGGAGGAGGGGAGGGGGGGAGGAGGAGGAGGAGGAGGAGGAGGAGGAAGGAGGAGGAGGAGGAGGAGGAGGAAGGAGGAGGAGGAGGAGGGAGGAGGAATAAAGAAGAAGGAAGATAAAGAAAATATGTTAAGTAATGGAAGAATATGACAAAAAATAGGAAACCAAGAAAAAAGGAAGTGAGACGGGGGGAGGAGGAGGAGGAGGAGGAGGAGGAGGAGGAGGAGGAGGAGGAAGGAGGAGAGGAGGAGGAGGGGAGGAAGAAGAGACCCCGGGGTCAGGAGGTGAAGCTTTTTTCCGAACAGGTGTTGGTTGGATACTGGGGCACAACTCTCTCTCTCTCTCTCTCTCTCTCTCTCTCTCCTCCTCCCTCTCTCTCTCTTCTCTTCCCTTCTACTCTCTTCTTCCTCTCTCTCT
>JACEEZ010014406.1:322500-326978 GCA_016584305.1 Chionoecetes opilio
TACTACGACGACGACAAAACCAGAAATACATGACTCACTTCTCATCTACAAGAATTAAACAAAATGACATTTAATTGTAATGGTGATAAGAAAAGAAAATGCATATATCGAAAGCTTTAGTTGTAACTTTAGTAATAGTGTGTCTGACTGACTGACTGACTAACTGACTGGCTGACTAGCTGACTGACTGACTGAATGACAGACTGTGACTGACTGACTGATTGACTGACTGACTGATAGACTAGTTGACTGAATGTGAAAAATCTAAAATAGTGAAAAAATCGGTCAAGCGAGTATTCGTCTTGGCTGAACGGTTACTAACTTCGACGTGAATCTGAGTTCGATTCCTCACATTCTCAGTATGATGAATTATTGAGTACAAATCTCTCTCTCTCTCTCTCTCTCTCTCTCTCTCTCTCTCTCTCTCTCTCTCTCTCTCTCTCTCTCTCTCTCTCTCTCTCTCACACCACCAGAGACAGGAAAAAAAGAAACGTAACATCACTTTTTTTGCTTATGGTAAACTATTTAATCTTCCTCCCTCTTTCCCCCTTCTCTCTCTCTCTCTCTCTCTCTCTCTCTCTCTCTCTCTCTCTCTCTCTCTCTCTCTCTCTCTCTCTCTCTCTCTGACGGACAAATCATCGTCATTACCTATAATTTTGTGTCACTTTTAAATCCTCTTTTCAACCCTCCGTCATTATCCTCTTCTCTTTGTCTATTCACCTCTTACATACCTTGACTGACTCTCTCTCTCTCTCTCTCTCTCTCTCTCTCTCTCTCTCTCTCTCTCTCTCTCTCTCTCTCTCTCTCTCTCTCTCTCTCTCTCTCTCTTTTTCTCTCTCTCTAACACCACCAGAGACAGGGAAAAAAGGAATGTAACTTATCACTTTTGCTGCTTTTAAGGTAAACTATTTAACCTCCTCCCTCCCCCCTCCCCTCTCCCCCTTCTCTCTCTCCTCCTCTCTCTCTCTCTCTCTCTCTCTCTCTCTCTCTCTTCTCTCTCTCTCTCTCTCTCTCTCTCTCTCTCTCCTCTCTCTCTCTCTTTTCTTGTTTATTTATTTAAACATACATATACAATAAGCCCAAAGGTGCACTGTCGTGTGCTACCTATCTTAAGGGCAAGTATATATAACTATATACACATAAATACAAAGACCTAAGAAACTAACATTATATACATATTATATGCATCACTAAAGTGTTTGTTGAGTCTCTTCCTCTCTCTTTTCTCCTCTTCTCTCTTCTCGCTCTCTCTCTCTACTTCTCTCTCTCTCTCTCTCTCTCTCGTCTCTCTCCCCTCTCTAAAAACCCTCAGAGGCAGAAATGTAACATCATTTTTTGCTTTTAAGGTAAACTATTTAATCTTCCTCTCTCTCTCTCTCTCTCTCTCTCCTCTCTCTCTCTCTCTCTCTCTCTCTCTCTCTCTCCCCTCTCTCTCACCTGGCTGTCACGGTCATTTCACGCACGACATGACACAGGGATGACGGGACAAGGAACACGCAAGTTTACCTTTCTTTGGGGGACAGATCGACGCCCGGAGATAAAGGAAGGACGGACGCCAGCGGGGGGGGGTGGGGGGGGGGGAGGAGGGATGAGGGGAGGAGAGAGAGAGAGAGAGACGGAGAGAGAGAGAGAGGAGAGGAGGGGAGAGGAGAGGGAGATGATGAGGAGAGAGAGAGAGAAGAAGAGGGGGAGAGAGAGAGAGAAGGAGAGAGAGGAGAGAGAAGGGGAGAGGAGGAGGGGGGAGGGGGAGGGAGAGGTTAAATAGTTTACTTAAAAGCAGCAAAAGTGATAAGTTACATTCCTTTTTTCCCTGTCTCTGGGTGGTGAAGGAATAGAGAGAGAGAGAGAGAGAGAGAGAAGGAGGAGAGAGAAGGGGAAAAGAGAGAGAGAGAGAGAGAGGAGAGAGAGAGAGAGAGAGAAGAGGGAGAGGAAGGGTAGGTAGGTATAGGTGGGTAGGAATGTTGTACAGATAGTGAAAGAAAAGGGAGGGAAGAAGATTGTGGGATAGAATATATACAGAAGTCGGTGGTATGAAAGAATTGTTTGTATAGGGAAAAGGAAGGAATATGTATGTGTGTATGGAGATAGAAGAGAGGGAGGGAGGGATGAGGAAGGGAATGGAAGGGAGGGAAAGGAGGGATTGCGGGAAGGGAAGGAAGGAGGGAAGGGAGGTTGGAGGGAGGGAAGGAGGGAAGGAGGGGTTGGAGGGAAGGGAGGGAAGGAGGGAAGGTCGTGTTAGTACTCTTTGTAGTGAAGTGAATTGCAAGGATTATTGTGTGTGGTGGTATGTGTTTGGTGTGTTGTGTGGTGTGTTGTGTGTGTGGTGTGTGTGTGTGTGTGTGTGTGTGTGTGTGTGTGTGTGTGTGTAGGTAGTTAGTATTTTCATGTACTTAAATTTTTAAAAACTGACGAAATGAAGGAAGGAAAATGGGAAAGAAGGAAGAAAAATGATAAATAGAGAAGGAAAATGTGATAAGAGAGATAAATGAAATGAAAGGAAGGGAAGGAAAGAAGGAAAGGAAGGAAGGATGAAGGAAGGAAAGGAGGGAAGGAGGGAAGAATGAAGGAAGGGAATGAAAGAAGGGAAGGAGGGAAGAATGAAGGAAGGGAAGGAGGGAAAGGTTAAGGTAAGGGGGGGGGGGGGTGAGGTCTATAAAAACTGACATGCTACTGTTGACCAAAACCTTCCCTCCCTCTCTCTCTCTCTCTCTCCCATTCCTCTCTCACTCTCGTCTCTCACAACCTGATTCTATCTCATGTCTGTATCTCTGATGGGTAACGGATAGAAGGGGGAGGAGGAGGAGGAGGAAGGGGAGGAGGAGGAGGAGGAGGAGGAGGAGGAGGAGGAGGAGGAGGAGGAGGAGGAGGAGGAGGAGGAGGAGGAGGAGGAGGAGGAGGAGGGGATGAGGAGGAGGAGGTATGGAATTACAACACAAAAGGAGTGAGAATAGAGACGCCAGGTAGGACAAATGAGGGAGAGAGAGAGAGAGAGAGAGAGAGAGAGAGAGAGAGAGAGAGAGAGAGAGAGAGAGAGAGAGAGAGAGAGAGAGAGAGAGAGAGAGAGAGAGAGAGAGAGATAGAGTTTTATCAGTTAACATACTCATTCGATATAGAGAGATTACACGCACAAACACACACACACACACACACACACACACACACACACACACACACACACACACACTAGTACACTAACACCGCGCGATGGCCAGGTTGATAGTGTGCTGGTCTCCCACTCTGTGGGTAGGCGGTTCGAATCCTCGCTGCTCCCGGGGATTTTTCACTTACAAATTCGGGCGGTTGCTGTCCCCCTTGAGCAAGGTAAGTAACAGGTAAGTAAGGAAAGTAAGACAGATAAAGGTTGCTGTACGAATGAGGAAAATAGACGTACACACATACATACATATACATACATTCCTACAAATAGAAACACACACACACACACACACACACACAGTGACAAGTAGAAATGGACAGAGATGATGGTGAAAACCGTAAATTATTGAGAAGACGGATGAGGAGAAGGAGAAGGAGAAGGATAAGGAGGAGGAGGAGGAGGAGGAGGAGGACAAGCCTGATCATTACCTCTCATCTATTCTATTGTCATCTTTCCAACCACACGCCGGGTCATGATCTCTCTCTATCTCTCTATCTCTCTCTCTCTCTCTCTCTCTCTCTCTCTCATCTCTCTCTCTCTCGCTCTCTCTCTCTCTCTCTCTCTCCTCTCTCTCCCATGTATATATATATTATATATATATATAATATATATTTTATTATATATATATATATATATATATAATATATTATATAATATATATATAATCTTCATCATCACTATCCCATCATCATCACTATCATAATTTCCTAGCCACCACCACCCCCAGTTATTTCCCCCCCAACACACACACACACACACACACACCACACACACACACACACACACACACACAACACCCCCCCCCCCAACACCACAACCCCCCCCACACACACACATTACAGGGAAGGTCTCTTCCTGAAAAAAAAGAGTAAATATAAATGGAAATAGTAAGATTTAAACGAAAGCATGAAAAATATATATATATATTATTTTTATATTTAATTTTAAAATATATATATAATATGTATATTTTATATATATATATGTATATATATATATATATATATATATATATATATATATATATATATATATATAATATATATAATTTTATATATATATATTACTATATTAAAATACGTATATATTTTTTTTTTCTTCTTTCAGCGATTAAACCACACTTTAAAGACGGTTTTATTTGTGCGCGAAAATAAAGCAAAAAAAAGAGAGAGAGAGAGAGAGGGAGAGAGAGGGGAGAGAGAGAGAGAGAGATGAGAAAAGAGAGAGGAGAGAGAGGGAGAGGAGAGAGGAGAGAGAGAGAGAGAGAGAGAGAGAGAGAGAGAGGAGAGAGAGAGAGAGAGAGGAGAGAGAGGAGAGAGAG
>JACEEZ010014407.1:0-10000 GCA_016584305.1 Chionoecetes opilio
ATCCAACACGTCATTCAATTACGTTAGGTTACGGTAGGTTGTGTGAGGTATTATTAGGAAACTTTGTGTGGGAATTACATTGTGAGTATTTTCGACAAAATCCTATAGTTAGTTTCGGAGCTGCCACCCGGAGTCTAGATACCGGCATAGAGTTGGGAAATATGCCTCCCGGGGTAATGGTTACTGCCAATACAAATAACTAAGGATGAATGATAAAATATAAATATGGTGACGGGGACAAACGAGTGCAGATCAGGCCCTGTAAAATACAATTAGATTAATACAACTATATGAATACACCCCACAACACACACACACACACACACACACACCACACACACACACACACACACACACCCACACACATACACACACGCACACACACACCACACACCCCACCACACACACACACACACACACACACACACACACCACCGCCACGATGGTTAAGTAGATAGAGCGTTGACCTGCCATTACGTGGTTAGCCGGTTAGAATCCTCAATGTTCCCGTGCATTTTTCACTGACAAATTCGGGCGCTTACTATCCCCCTTGAACAAGGGGATGGGGTGTGTGGTGTGTGAGGTCCCAACATTACCCAAAGATCGGTCACACACACACACACACACACACGACACACACACCACACACCCCACACACCAACACACACACCCCACACACACACAACACACACACACACACACACACACACACACACACACACACACACACACATCACATCTACAAATACGTACATGCAGACCATGGGCCAAAAACCGAAAAGGTCCCCTCACCCTTTTTTATACTTGTCACCATTTTTTTAAGTTACTATGATGTCTAAGTTTCAAGAGAAGCTATGTTAGTCAAGCGGTTTTTGGTTGCTAGTACCAAATAAATAGATATTAAATATGGCGGATGGTGGACGGAGGTAACACTGAATACACGCCATTTTTCAACCCGCAAGACTAAAAACAAGAGTTACTTAGGTATTCCAATTTTTTTGAGGTAACAAATTGACATGATTTTTAAGGGCTGCCTGTCCCGATGGGAAATTTACTCATAATTTTATGTTCTCTGCCTCCGTGTAAATAGATCAAGTCTGGCCTCGTTAACGTTGGGGAAACACTAGACCTGTCGTAAATGGGACAACAAACCTTTCGAGGACTTGGATGTCTTCCCTCCTCCACTGTTACTGTACTTGACAAAGGTCCTGCCAACCTCACCAACACATTCCACGTCTGTCATGCCCACTTTTTTCCCTTTACACGAAAGTTGGAGATGACATCACATCCAGTGAAGGCGTGAAAAACGCAACGCACTAGATTTCTGGTGCCCCATGGCATATACAACATCATAGATAGGAATCCATCTATCATTGGCTCCTTGGGCCATAAGCGATTCAAAGTTTCAAAAGACCAAGTTCTTCCAGGGAAGGGGAAACAGATACAGCTATGACAACCACATATTGTCATTGTCCTTTGATGATCACGTTTTGTACTCTTCCAGAACGGCATCTTTGGTATGTACAAAAAGTCTTGTGTCTCCCTTTCATGTCGTCATGGGGATACTCCTGAAAAGTCGCTTGCCTTGTTACAGACAGCACCCCTCACCCTTTGTTTTCGCAATGATATATACGGCGGGCTTTGTCCATGTCTTTAATTATGTCTGCAAGGAAGAAGAACAACTATTTTCTTATTCTATCATCTCTAAAGATTTTCTAGTTGTTTGGAGTTCTACTTGTTCCTTCAACCCGTCTCTTGACATCTTTCCTTTGTTTGGATCTTGTCTCAGATTAAGACTGTCCTTTTAGTACAGGTCAACACAACATCAACCCTCCTGTAGATGGCACATTAAGACTCCAGCTTAGTACGGTTATTTTCTCTAGCATAGTCTTTCAAACGTCTTTGAGGTACTGGAGGCAGTGCAATGATCAATGCTGACCATCAATAAAAGGATTCTGCCATTGGTTCTGAGTCTGAGGGAGGGATTTCCCGCTTCAAGTATGTAGACCAGCTGAGACTTCTGACAGGTATGCAGCCTACCATTGTCACTCAGGGATGTTGGAGCGGCCTGATATTCAAGTTGAAGAACTCTTCCAGGCCCACATTGTCTATTTTGACATGAAATAAAGAGCCTTGAAAGAGCTGACAGTCCTCCTTCAATGATGACACCTTTTCCTTAGAACGGTTGGGCAATGGACGAGGCTTGAAAAAATGCAGTGTTTATTCCTCTTATGGGGTGATAAAAATGAATTTCATCCTGCCCTGAAGATCTTCCATGAACGATTTTAACTAGGTTTTTGCCTGCTGTGGATGGGTACTTGGGCCATTGCTGCAGTGGGAAGGGTCGGCAATATCTTTCTTTTCTAGCACCAGCGGTCAGATGAATCTTCTTGGAAAGATTTCCCATTCTCCCTCTTCTTCACATTAGCAAAGGTCTTTTGGGCAGTCCAAGTTCTGTTTATGATGTCTTACACTACTGCTTCTTTTTTCCAGAAAAATTCCTCATAGTCAGGGGACTGACAGCGATAAGTGAGTCACCTCTGGTCCAGCGAGCATGCAGCGCCTGAGTGCTGCAGGATCTTATGTAACACCCACTGCTATCCACCTTCTTTAATTACGGCATTATTCTGCTCGTGGGGATGATCAATGGCTTTGCAGAGAAAGCTCTTGTGAATTTATGCACAACAAAGTGTCCTTTATGAAACTCTCTGACCACATCTGGATGGTCTTTTCCCGTGACCCTCATATTACCAGATGGACTGTTAGCAGCGGGTGGTAGTGTGTGTCGTTTTTAGCAAATAAGTAGGGCAGCAGCTCAGCAATTGCTTCTATGTAAAGGTCAAAGTTGTCTTCCTGAATGATCTGATCAGGGGAAAGAAGATCAGCTCAAGTCCAAGATCATGTTCCATTTTGGAATGTGGGCTTTCACTTTGTCGTTTCTGACACCTTAATTGCTCAAAAGTGCCTCCTCGGATGTACATGTATGCCGTAGTCATCATAGGTTTCTTTCATTAGCTGGTACAGACTGCAAGCAGTGACCTTGGAGCCTGGCGGTCCTTGGTGAACTAGACACCCGTAGAAAAGAATCGCAGTACCAGTGGAGACGACTCTTGCCTCAGCAGGGGCGCTGGTCCAGCCACTGTCTTGAAAAAGAGCCCAAGTGATCTTAGGCTAGCAATTTCAATGTGGAGTCCCACGAAACATGATCACAAACTTGGCTTCTCCATATTCAGGCCACTTCTACTGTATATGTTTGGACAGGGCAAAGATGGCTGGTCTGCTGCCATTACTGAAGTTTCTCCAGTGTTCAGGAATATCACTGCCTCTTGGGATCTCATCCCCATTGCATGTTTGATTGTTGCTACAGAATGAGCCTGATCTCAAGCAGGGGAAGAAGTGACGTAATTGTAACTTCAAACAGGGGATCCTAAACTGTGAGGTATGATGTGCTGCCCATGTGATATTGGCAGTGTCATCTACTTCATGGTAGAAGAATCTTCTCTAGCCAGGTGAACTACTCCTCAAGGTGTGACTTGAAGGAATTAGGCAATGACTGGCGCTGTTTTACAGGGAAAATTTGGGATTTTTGCTGATATATGCTGGTTTAAACATTGGTGCATGATTCTGGAAGCTCAGGAACTTTCTTCACATTAGATCCTACTTGAGGCTGAGGAAAGTTCGCGCTTCACTCCTGGATTCTCTGCACTGGGATTCTGGAAAAGCGAAACACCCATGCCATGGAAGGATGTACGGCTGTGAGTGGCAGTGGGTTTGCGGTCTATATTGTCGACAGTTACAAGTTGGGGAATATATACTCCATCAGGATTGGGGACCATAGATTCCTTCTTCAACGTACTACTGTAATGTACCACAGCTTCTACCAGTTTCAGATGTGATCTCAAGAACTCTATACATAAGAGATGGAACATTCCATTGTTCATGTAGCAGTCAATAAGCTTTCCGTTCCTCGTCTTCGAGTAGACAGACAATCCATATAAGGGAGTCTCCCACTTCTTAGAGTGCCTATTGGTTGACGTCCCTTCCTTGTATCTGTCAGATCAGTTGTATTGTAGGAGTTGTACCGTGGCAAAGTCAGACTTGCTGGCTCTGTTACGTAGCTGAGATTTGATGTCAAACACCATGCTCTACCATACAGACAAACTGAAGCAGTGATGGTATAACAGCTTCTTCAATGATATTACATGGAATGCATTGGCAAATGTTGTTGTACATAATATTTGTACTGTATGCTGAAGCATTTCCTTTCCCTATGATTTCAGCTGCTTTGACTATGTAAATGGCCCCCCCCCTATATTTGGATACCAGAATGGCTCCCACATCTTTCCGAAAGCAAGAAGTACATCTCGCCCTTACTATGGGCTTCAAGTTTTTGGGATGTGTAGTAGCAAATTGATCATTTAGTCTGTTCTGTTCACATCAGGGGAATTCCACCCCAAGCTGCTCTAGTCGCTGGAATGTACAGAGACACCGAGTCTGCAGGCTTAAATATGGACTGGGACATTACCCTCGTCGCTAGCATTCCTCTTTTTCATTGATATATGTATGTGACCAATGCAAAGAACACAATCGGGAATATTTTATTATCCTTCAGCTTTTGCTGTGTTTCCTGAGAGGGTTTTAGGGGGGCTCGTTCTCGATTGTACAGAGCTAGTAAGCAGCCAGTATGATATTTCAGCTCTTGACTACATCTCCAGCGCTCAGTTTAACCAAAAGCCTCCGGTCAGCGAGAGTCTGGCCACACTCATTGAGTCTTGGTTCAGCTTAATTGTCATGGAGACTTTGCAGAATTATCTATTGCATTAGTGTTATGGCATAAGCATGTAAAATACCAAAATAAGTAAAAGGTAAAATTCAATCTCCACCAAGGTATACTCAAAGTAAGTTTTTGTGAAATATTTGGCGGCCTTTGAAAAAAGGGCCGCTATCTGGTTTCAATTACCATTGGTGATTTGAAAAGCCACCTAAATATAAATTTGTCCAAATTTCATGCTTGTATCTCATTTGAAATTTTGGCAATATTTGCAATTACTGCCTATAGACCATACAATAAATTTTGATCATCATATTTTCAAGTCATAAAAATTTTTTAATCTTCAGGCTGAGAACTGGTTGGTTCAAGCTCTTCAGCTTCTATATCATCATCCAAAAGTATGTTAGGGTTATTGACAAGAATTGACACAAGTCCCATGTCATAATTTATGGATGCGGGCCATGGAAATCCAACCCCTCTGTTACCTGAACAGTAAATGGGGTCTGATAGGTGATGCTGTGGTTCCACCAAGCTCCCCAGATTGCAGCTTTTATTTTTTTTTTTATGCAAAGAATTTTTATGAAAGACTGGCCAAGGGCAAAAACAAAGAATTAGCAAAAAACCGCGTAGTTTGCCAGTCCTTAAACTAAGTAAGATAATATAAGAATGGGGTTGGGAAAAATTGGGCTCGGGAGGTGTATTGTCAATGCTCTCTTGAAAAAAACTACTTAATAGGAAGGTTGAACATAGAAACGAAATAGAGTTTCAGAGTTTAAAACACAGTTTAAGAAAGGGATGAAAGAATGAAGATACTGGTTTTATTCTTTTCCCTAGGACTGAATTATGGACATAATAGGGAAGAGAATGCATAGAAGGTCTTTTGCAGCGAAGCCGCGGGAGGGGGGATGGCATGTAGTTAGGATGTTCAGAAGAGAGGTGATCTTTAAAATAACGGTAGAAATAGCAGTAAGCAACATTGCGGCGATGATTTAAAGATTGAAGACAGTCAGTTAGAGAAGGAGAGTTGATGAGAGAAAAAGCTGTTGACTCTACCCTGTTTAGGAGGAGTGTATGAGTGGAACCCCCGAAAATATGAGAGGCATACACCTTACATGGGCGAATAAAGATATGTAAAAAAGAAAGCAACTGGGGGGGATGAAAAAAGGGATCAGACTCCAAGTATCCCTACTTTTAGTAGCTTTTTCAGCAAGAGAGGGTTTTGGAGTTTTTCGATTAAGATTTTAGTTAGGAAAGTCAAAGAAGTCTTTGAAAAAGAGGAGAGAATTGAGTTATTGAAGAAAAAATGAAGTTGTTTGAAAGGTTTGTCAAGTGATAGGTAAAAAAATTGTGTTTTTTTGAATCAAGAAAGGGTTTTTGCTTTCCCCCAAATCAAAAATTATAAAAAATCAGAAATTTGGGGGCTATGCGGCTCCTCCGTGAATCCTTTGGTTTTTATTGAGTGAGTCTAATAAACAACGTTTAAAAAATTATGGGTAGAATCATAGCGTGGAGTGCATAAGGCATTGATTAACTTGAAAGATCTTATTATAGAAAGAGGGGAGGGCCCCGGGTCCCATCACCATGGAAATGATAGGACATAAACCCCGAGGGAAAACCATTACTACCGTCTACCCGGAGCACAATATACAATGAGCGGTTTTAAGGATAAATTTACGAAAGAGGGTATTTTAAATTAAGGTTTTGCCCAAAATTTATCAAAAGCTTTTGATATGCAAGGGGAACCCGCAAAAATTCACCGAAACCGTAAAGGAGGATACCAAGATTCTTGGAAAAACTAGAAGATCCCCGAAATCCCCCCTTACGGAAACCGTACTGAGATCAGAAGGAGATTGTAAACAATTAAAAGCTTTAAGAATTTTTTATTTAAATGCAAATTTAAAAGCTTTTATAAGACAGGAAGTCAAAACCTTAGGGGGGTAATTTTAAGGATTATTGTCACCCTTCTTGGAACAGGAACTTGTCGTATATAGACAAGACGGGAAAAATTTACCGGCAGGGTGAAAAAAAAAATTTTTTTTATTTTGAAAAAAGGAGTGTTTCCCGTCAGGACTTAAGTATTCCGATGATAAAGGTCTGAAGAAATAAAGGTCATTACAAAGGATTTTAAATAACAGGCATAATATAGTCAGGGTGGGTGAAATAAAAGGCCTTCATAAACCAAGGGGAATTTTTTTAGAAAAGGTTTTGACAAAAAATTCAGCTTTATAAACATATGAACGCTTAAAGCCATCCGGGGAACTAGGTGGAAAAGATAAGAAAAAACTTTGAAAAAGGTTTTTAGCTAATGCCAAAAATCAGGAGGGGAGTTTCAAATTTTTTTGATTTTTGTTTTCAAAAAGGTTTTGACTTATTACTATAAGGGATTTTTTTTGGTAATTTTGGGAAAATATTTCGCTTGATTAGGACCAGAAATATAAAGGGGCGTGAGTTTCAAAAAAAGGTGGTTAAAGGACCGTCTATGACCGCCTTCTTCTTGGACAGCATGAAAACAAGCAATTAACCAAAGGGTTTTACGGGTTTTAAAATTAAAGAAGTGTGTGGAATGTATGCCTCTATGCTAAGAAAAATAACCTTTGATTATGCGCTCTGCCAGAAGCTGATTAAATCCCAAAACTCTCCGTTTAGGTGGCCCCGAGGCAGCTCGAGCGATGGGACGGAACAAAAAAGGATTGTGATGGGAGGAGTCCACGGGGGGGACAGTTTCTTTGATTTAAAAGCAGAAGGGGTTTGTGTTGGAAAAAAGATCAAAATGTGGGGCGTGTCTTAAAGGGCTTTTTTCAGAATACGGGTATGGGCTGCACCAGCTCTCTAGGTCTTGAAAATAGAAAGCGTATTTCTTGTTTACGGGGTTTTAGTCAGTGAAAAAAAGATAGCCAAATACGGGGGAACTTAAAACCCCCAAGAAGGAAATTTCTGCACAAGGAAATAAATGAAATGTGATCCCTTTGGATGTTAAAAATCGAAAATTTTTACATGTCGATGATTAGGTGAGAAAATTTTCACACAGATAAATTTAGTAAGAAGTGATTTGAAGTCGATGACAATGGTAAGAATTTTAATATCAAACCGTGGGCATGACGCGAGTGCTGTCGTGGGTACATCTTTGCAAAGCCAGGTTTTTATTAAAAATTATAATAGCGCAAGAAAAGAAAACAAAAGGGGACTGTTTTATACCGCTACACCGGGGGTTTCGGTAGAAAATAGATGTGGTCTAAAGGGGAAGGTGTTGCCCCACATTATGCAAATCAAGACTGCGATCTAGCTTGTATTGCACGCCTATTGTGTTACCAATATGTAAAATTTTTCCAAAGCTCAAAATAGCAAATCAATAAATTTCACCCCAAAAACAGCTGAAATATATAAGTAACCTCTTGTTTTTTGTCTTACTGGTTTGAAAATGCCGATGTATTCAGTTCTACCCCTGTCCGCCAGCCGGCATCTTTAATATATATTTATGGGTACTAGCAACCAGAACTCGCTTGACTAACAACTTTTCTTGAAGCTTAGACATCATAATAAATGAAAAAAGCGTGGCATGTATAAATAAGGGGGGGAGGGGATTATCGTAGCTCTTGGTCTAATTAGTGAAGGATTGCCATCCCCACATCATCCCGATATTTAGAGTCCACATCTCATTGGTTTACATACCAACATTGGCGCACAGTCCCGGAGCAACATACATACATTTTAGCAGGATGAACCGCCTGTGAATCTCATATCCATTTCAATACCATCAATTGTATATATGAGCAGGCAATCAAAGGTAATATACAGCCAAACGTGCAGTATGAAATTCTACCTTTAAATACTGAGATGCAAGAATCGGAAATTATTATCTCAATTGATGCTAATTACCGTAGAGTAAAAAATACAAACATGGCTCAGCCTCGCTTTTCCCCTAGCTAGAGTTTGAGTACAAATCATGTTATTATTTTTTTTTTTTTATTATTATTTATTGGAGCCTATAGCGCCTGTAGGCTTATGGAGAGTCTTGATGTTGTTTGATCTCGCCCGTTTAAAGGGCGCAGGCTGAATTTTTATAGTGACACCTGTGTTTTAGGTGAAAGATCGCGTTTTTTATGATGTTCAGATCTTCAGTCAGGATAAAGCAGCCCCTAGAGTTTTCTCTGTCATATTCGCAATCGAAGACCCGGTAAATTGCTGCTGCGGGTTTCTTTCAGCCCCTCGACGATGGCTTGACAGTTGCTACTTGGTGGGACTTGACATGGGACCTTCTTTCTCCCCCCACCAGGCTCTTGAAAGAGTTTTCCCCCGGCAGGATTCGATTCTCGGAACATTGAGTTCACCATTTTAAGAAAGCTAACCACTCGGCCACCGCCCCCCCGTACATGAAAAAAATACAGGACAGATGTACAGACAAAGAAAAGCACATTAGAAGTTGATTACCTCTATGGATAAATCTTGGAACATGCAACAATCCCATACCAACAATAGCTGTTCGTAATAACTTGGATACAATCCTCGTTCTGGGAGCAAAGTCCAAGGAAAATAAGCTTTAATTAGGTAGGTTCCCTGTTCCCAGGCTGCGTAGGGTGGTGGCTCAATGAATGGGGAAATCTTGTTTAAGCTAACCCGGGAAAACTGCAATTTGCACTAGCATCTCCCATCAATTCAGTACGGTACAACGGTGACGCTCACAAGAGTGCTCACCTAAGGACCATTACTAAGTCTATTGGGATGGATAGGTTTGTAGCTGTTAATGTAGAGAAAAATTTGGGTCTTCTCACCGACATAGACAAGGGATTTCATTGTTGTAACCCACAAATATATTACAATCTATTTAAAAACCATTTCATATACTTATTGTATTTGGCCCTGAAAGTTTTTTTTTTACTTATTTCAACAATTAAATTTTGCCCATTGATGTTATTAAGGGCGCTGCTGCATGTTTTACCAGCGTCACTCAATTGATTTGAAATCGAGTAATATTTTGTACTTACAGTAGATATGGGTTAAGTTGAAGGATTTTGTGAGCGCCCATACTTGTAGGCAGCTTAGGATACTTGGACTGGCAAAACGGGGCTACACGTAAACCTCCAGAGTGAACCATCATTTGAAGTCGATAATTAGACAGGTGATGGGATTGAAGACGTCCAGAGATACACTGAATACCTTGGTATGATTCTGTTGAATGGTTTTTTATCAGTTCATAATGTGTTAAGAATATACGTAAACTCCACTGGAGGA
>JACEEZ010014409.1:0-35000 GCA_016584305.1 Chionoecetes opilio
ATTAAAAAAAAAAAACCTTTCCCCCCCAAGGCCCCCCCCAATATTTTTTCCGGGGGGGGGTTTTAAATTATTGCCCTCAAATTTCAAAGAAAAAAAAAGGGGGAAAGGGCCTGAAGGGGGGGAATGGGGGGGGGGGGGGAGGGGGGGGGAAAAGGGGGGGGGGGGGGGGGAAGGGGTTTTGATTTTTTTTTTTTTTTTTTTTTTTTTTTCAAAATTTTCTTTGGGGCACAATTCCGGGGGGGCCAACCCCCCCCTGCCCTCCCAAAAAAAAGTCCGCCCAGCGGGGGGGGGGGGGGCATTTTATTTTCTTTTCCCCAAGATTTTGGGAAACTTTTTTGTTTTGGGGACTGTTCCGCCAGCACTACTGTCTTGAAAATGTAAACAATCAAAATTTAATGCCAAATTAAATGTAAAAAAATGGTAAGTTTATCGACGTCAAAATTCATAAAAATTTGGGGGAAAATTACTAAAAGAAGGAAAAGGAAAATTTATGGTTTCAATCCTTGAAATTTGGTTATGGAAGGAAAAAAGAAAAAATTATCAAAAAACATTTTCCAAACCATAAAACAACAAAAGGTTTAAAGTTAAACCCTAAAAAGATAATAATAGAATTTTTGTAATTTGTGGGGTATGGGGGGTAAGGGGTTGAAAAGGGGGGGGTGTTATTTGTTTATTAAAAATACAAAATTGGGGGTCCTTTTGTGCCCCCCGGGTTGGGGGGTTTTCTTTGGTTTTAAAGTTGCCTGGAAAACTAAGAAATTTTTGACCGTGCAGAAAGTTTACAAATTTGAGTTTCTTTTTTTTTGGCCAATAATTTTTAAAAAAAGTTTTTCAATGAAACCTAATTATTTAAAAAAAATTAAAAATGTGGGTAGAGGGGGGGGGATGGGGGGGGGGGGTTTTTTAAAAAAAAAAATTAAAAATAAAATATAAACCCCAAAATTTTTAATTTCGTTTTTTTTTTCTTTTTTTTGTTTTTTGTTTATCCTTCTTTCCAATCATCTATCACATTTTAATAAAATTTAAAAATAATTATTTTTAATTTTTTTTTTTTTTAAGCCCTATTAAATAATTTAAAAAAAAATTTTTAAAAAAATTTATAAAAATATTATAAAATTTATT
This sequence comes from Chionoecetes opilio, assembly GCA_016584305.1. Classification (NCBI taxonomy): domain Eukaryota; kingdom Metazoa; phylum Arthropoda; class Malacostraca; order Decapoda; family Majidae; genus Chionoecetes; species Chionoecetes opilio. The sequence goes on from JACEEZ010014409.1 coordinate 1,123, forward strand.
TATTAATTTTTTATATTTTATTTTTATATTATAATATATTAATTATAATTTTATTAATTATTAATTTATTATTATAATTTTATGAATTATAATAATAATAATTTTTAATCATATTTAAAATAGAGCTATTAATTTTTTAAAAATATAGATGAAAAAGTGAGCCAAAAATTTGCTTATATATATATATTAATTAATAATATTATAAAAAATTTATTTTATATTATTTATTATATATAATTATTATAAATATAAAAATTAATTTTAAAAAATTAATAAAAAAATTTAAAAAAATTGAAAGACAAAAATATATATATTATAAAAAAGAAAAAAAATAAAATCACCTAATAAAAAAAAAAAAAAAAATTTTAAAAAATTCATTATAAAATAAAATTTAAAAAAATTAATAAATATATTAATAAATTAATTTAATTAAATATTTAATTTAAAATTTTTTTTTTAATTAAAATAAAATTTATTAAATTTTATTATATTTTTTTTTAATAAAAATATAAAATTTTAAAAAAAATAAATTAATTTATAATATATATAATTTAATAATTAATATTTATTTTTTTATAATAATTTAAAAAAATTTTAAAAAATATAATTAATTAAATAAATATAAAAATATTAAAAATATTTTAAAAAAAAATTAAAAATAAATATATAATAAAATATTTTAAAATTATAATTTTATATTTATTATATTATTTAATTTTTTATTTATTTTTAATTATTATATTATTATTATATATAATATATATATATATATATATATATATATTTTATATATATATTATTATATTTTTATATATATATATATATATATATAATATATATATATTTTATATATATATATTATTATATTATATATATTATATATATATTATAAAATATATATATAATATATATTATATATAATAAAATTTTTTAAATATATATATATTAAATTTATATAATTTTTTAAATTTATTATTATATAATTTTTTATTTTTTTATTTTTTTTTTTATTGATTTTTTTTTTTTTTTTTTTTTTTTTTTTTTTTTTTTTTTTTTTTATTACTAATTATAATTATATAATATATATTATAAATTTTTATATATATCTATATAATATTATATATAAAATATATATTATATATATATAATATATATATATATATATATATATATTAATTTTTTTATTCTATATTATTATTATTTTTATATATATATATATAATATATTATATTTATAATAATTATATATTAAATATAAAATTTTTTATAAAATTATATATAATATAAATATATATATATATATATAATTATATAAAATATATATAAAATATATATATATATATATATATTATATTATATATAAAATATAATATTTATATTTATATAAAAAATATATAATTATATATATATATATATATAATATATATATATAAATATATATATAATATAATGGCATTATATATATATTATATTATATATATATATATATATATATTAATATATATATATTAATAATAGATAATAATAGATAGATAAAAGGATAAAAAAAATTTGACTTATTATATTGAAATTAAAAATCGTATAATAAAATTTTGGGTGCTATCTTATATTTTTTGGTTATATTTTTTTTTTTGTAAAGGGGGGAGGGGGGCCATGGCCGCTGGGGCCTCCTCCCTCGGTACGCCCTGATTGTGGTCTTATTGTTTGAAAGGGTGTAATTGGGGATTGCAGGTTGAACAACTTTTTTTGGAAGTTTATTGGCCCATAGAAAAAATAAGATATCCAAAGTTATGAAAAACTTAGACTGCATCGGTATGAAAAAACTATTTAGTTTTCTTTTTTAGAGCAACTTGTGATCAAAGCCTTTTTGTGGTGAAAAAAGGGACCAAAATGTGAGCATGGGCCCAAAAGGGCTTTATCCCCAAAATGTTGTACTTTAATGAAACAGAAGAGGAACCGTGGCCTGCGTACAGGACCTGTACACCAGTACTGGCCCTGCACATCTGACAGATGGTGGAATTTTTTATTTTTTCCGTTTTCTATGGGTTGAGACTTAAACCTCTGGGCGTATACGTTTTTTATTTGGTTTTGGTAAACCTGATAATTTTTTTATACATTCGGTTTTCTTTTTCCTTAAAATTACCTAACCTAATTTTCAGAGATTGATAGACTTTCAGGCTAAATTTTCCTTCTTCCTTTTGTTTAACGTCAGATTTTCCCATAATGTTTTGAAGTTAGACATCGATGATCTTACCAATTTTTTTCTCGGGGTTATCATTTAGATTTGCAGCTCTCAAAATTTTTGATTGCACATATAGTACATAGACATGAAAAGGGGATAGCGGAGACACTCCCATAAAGCCCTAAAAGTCTTCCCCGTTAAAAATTACTTATGGGTAAAAATTTACATAAAATTTTAAAATACTAGCCGCAAAACCGCCCTGGGCGACTTTTTGGGTGCTCCTCGGAGGGCTATTGGTGGGGGGCCCCTTTGGGCCCCCAAACACGGACTCTCCAATAGCCCCCTTTTAACTTTCCTGAAAACATGGGGTAAAATGTATGTATTCCCCCCCCCATTCACTCACCCCAAACCCCCCACCCCCCCCCTTACTCACCCATTACCCCTCACCCCCCCCCTTCACTCACCATTACCCCTCCCACACACCCATTCACCCCCATTTCCCTCCCCCCCCCATTCCCCACCCATCACCCATCACCCCCAACCCCTCCCCCCCACCCATTCACTACCCATCACCCCCCACCCTTACCCATCACCCCACCCTTACTCACCCATTCCCATCCCCCCTACATAAGGTTTTTCCCAATTTTCGCCCCCCAAAAAACCCAAACCTTTTTTTTTTCAAACCCCCCCCCCCCAAAAAAAAATTAAAATTTCCCCCCCCCCCCCCCCCCCCGGAAAAAAAAAAAAAAAAAAAAAAAAAAATTTTTAATTTAAAAAAGGGTTGCCTAAAAAAAAAAAAAAAAAAAAGGAAAGGGGAAGGAAAAAAAAGGGGGGTTGGGAAAAAAAACCCCCCCGGGAAAAAAAAAAAAAAAAAAAAAAAAAAACCCCAAATTTTTCATTAAAAAAAAATTGGGCCTTCCCCTTTTTAAAACCTTTTTTCCCCCTTTTTTTTTGGTCCCCCAAACCCCCTACATAAGGGTTTTTCCCAAATTTCTCGAAACCCCATTTTTTTTTCACAATTATCGAAATAGGCTGCTAAAAAAAAAAAAGAAAAAAAAGTGATCGGATCATCTCATAATTGGGTTTAAAAACCTTTCCCCTGGTAAAACCCTTCCCAAAAAGTCCATATGGGGTGATTGCGCCAGGGGGGCGGAACCTTTAAAACCCACACCACACACCACACACACAGACGACAGACAGAAGACAGACAGAACCACTTTCGTTTATATTTACCTTACCATCCCCCCCCACCTATTCCCTAAACCATCACCCATCCCCCCCCACCCTTTTCCCCACCTCCCCCACCCATTCCCCCATCACCCCACCCATTCACTCCCCCATTACCCATCCCCTACATAAAGGGGTTTCCTCAATTCTGGCAACCCACTTTTTTTTCTCAAAAATATCGCATGGGCTGCAAAAAAAAAAAAAAAAAAAAAGTGATGGATCATTCATAATTCGGTTTAAAAAACCTTCCCCGGGGCAACCCTTTTTCCAAAAAGTCCTTGGGGTGATTGCGCCAGGGGGGGGCAAAACCTATACCAGACACACACAACACACACACACACACACACACACAGACGACAACAAACAGAAGCCCGACACACTTTCGCTTATTTTTTACCTTTTACCCACACCCCCCACCTTTTCCCCTCCCCCCACACCCCACCCCCAACCCATCCCCCCCCACCCATTCACTCACCATCACCCCCCCCTTACCCATCACCCCCCCCCTTCACTCCCCCAAATTACCCATCACCCTAATCGGTTTTCCTCAATTAGAGAGAACTGAAACTGAGAAATGCCAGGGGTCGCGGGCAGTTTTAACTAAAAGGTTGGTCTACTTTTTTTTTTTGGGCTCCGCGCTAATATTTTTCAAAAATTAATTTCGCGATAAACATTGAGCACCGCCTAATACCAAAAAATATATTCTTTTTTTGTTCTATAATTATATGGATGACATTCATTACGATGGAAAGTTCTATAAAAGAATTTTTAAAGCAAATTTTTTTGCCTCGGTAGCAAAGCTTTATTTTTTTTCATGATATTGTGGCATGTAAATTTGGGTGATGTTCACACTGTTTTCTAAGACAGTACTGCTGGTCTGGCAAACCTTGTCAAAATACAATAGCAATCCCTTTGAAAACGAAGATAAAAATGCGAATCGTTTGTTGCTGCGAAAATGTAGGTTTTAAAATTGTGGAGGCGCACGCCGCGCGGGAGTGTGGCGGGAGTTGTGGGGGGGAGTTTGAATCAAAACATTGCACTTCACGGTCGACTATTGAAACTCCAGGCTTTCTTCTGATTATAAACAATAATAACGGGAAAAATATGCTCCCTAGGTATAGAAAATTCTAACATACGTATGACTAATAATAATAAGTAACATTACCTCGCTCCTCAACTATAACCTACTGTATTGGTAAATATTTTACAGACTCGTCTATACAATATACATATAGAAGAAATCGTTCTTAAAATTATACTTTTGTGTTTAAGTGCATGGAATAACCTATTTTCTTTCAAGTGACCAACTTTCACCAAATTGTGATTTAAACGCCAGCGACCACTGATTTCGGTTGCGTTCTCTTAATTCTCGAAACCCACTTTTTTTCAAATTCGCTAATAGGCTGCTAAAAAAAAAAAAAAAAAAAAGTGACGAATCATATCATAATTTTGGCTTAAAACCTTCCCCTGGTCAACCCGGTTCCAAAAATGTGCCATATGAGGTGATTGCGGCAGGGGGGGCGGAACCTATACCACACACACACACACAACACACACACACACACACACACACACACACACAAGACAGACACACTTTCGCTTATATTATTATATATATATATATATATATATATATATATATATATATATATTATATATAATAAATATATTTTATATATATATATATATATATATATATATATATATAATATATATAAAATTATTATATATATATATAATATATATATATAAAATATATATATCTATATATATATATAATATATATATATATATATATTTTTACATCTGTGCCTATAGCGCCTGTAGGCGTGGTGACCCAGGGCTGGGATGGTAGGCTCTGGGGTTCACTTGAGGGCTCTGATGGTTGGTCCTCGCCCGTGGTGGCGAGCAGAATTTTTATAGTGACGCTGTGATTAAGGCTCATGCCGCCCCCTGTGTCCTCCGATGCACTCGCAGTCGAAGGTAGAGTTGATGGGCAGCATGTGGGTGTTCTTGGGCCACTCGCGGTGCAGAAAGGTTTTGGGTTTCTTCGGGGATCGAACTCGGGTCACCGAAAACGCCAGTCGGAAACGCTAACCACTCCGCTACCTCCTCCCCATAATATATATATATATATATATATATATCATTTATTTATCTATTTAATTATTTATTTATTCATTCATGTATTTGTTTTATTTTTTCGTTATTTGTTTTTTTCATTAATAGAAATTTTCCCACATTTGTCGGGACTTTTTTTCCACTTTTGAACAATACAGTGATTATATTCTTATGAAAATTATATTATATACACAATTATTGTGTTTCATTTACAGTATTTATTCTTGTAGCATCGGCCTGATGGTGTATTAGGGCACACATTGTGAATTGCATTGCTGACTGCCAGTGCCAGACTGCCTCAACCACAGGCAAGACTGATATACTGCAGCCGAAACTGATGATTATGGCTTGATTTGAAGTAATAGTGATAATTTTTATTCTTTGTTGCACAAATTTTGGCCCTTTAGCTCATACTGAAAGAGTTGAGAACCCATTCAATCCTGGAAACAGGTTATTCCATTCACAAAACCTGTTTTTCATTTAAAAGTGGGGCGGTGTAGCGCGCCGACTAGCTGCCCTCCCCGGATAGCTACCCTGCCACGCTACGCACACGCTGCAGATGACGTCACACAGGAAAACATTGGCCACGCCTCCAGGCCCAAGAACATTATCATCAGATTCGCTTATTTACCTAAATAAGTCTACAAAAACTTAACCCAAACCTATCTGAAACCTAACCAAACCTAAATCAAATCTAAACCAACCCTTAACTTAACCCTATAATCAAACTTAAGTAACCTAATATACCTTTCTATTATCATATAAAAATAAAGGGTTTTAAATTTTGGTTAAGTTAAGGTTTGGTTTAGGTTTGATTTAGGTTGGTTAAATTTTGGATAGGTTTGGAGTTAAGTTTTGTAGACATATATATATTTAGGTTAAATAGCAATCTGACGATAATGTTCTGGTCCAGGAGGCGTGGCCAATGTTTTCCTGTGTGACGTCATCTGCCGTACGTGCGTAGTCGTGGCAGGGTAGCTATCCGGGGGGGGTAGCTAATCGGCGTGCTACATCAGCATTAGGAACCCGGTAAACGATTCAACTGCTTTGTCGGCCTGCTTGTGGCACTATTCAACTGCTATATTTGGCCCACTTGTGGCACTATTCAAATGCTAAGTCGGCCTGCTTTTGGCAGTATTCAAATGCTAAGTCGGCCTGCTTGTGGCACTATTTGGGTGCTAAATCGGCCTGCTTGTGGCACGATTCAGTTGCTGTGTAGGCCCTCTTATGCACTATTTTGGGTGCTAAATCGGCCTGCTTGTGGCACGATACAGTTGCTGTGTTAGCCCGCTTATGGCACTATTTGGATGCTAAATCGGCCTGCTTGTGGCACGATACAGTTGCTGTGTTAGCCCGCTTATGGCACGATTTAGATGCTATGTCGGCCCGTTTGTGGCTCAGTAGTGGCAATAGTTTGGTTACGGATTGCCGACACAGATCTGACACAGAAACGTAACGTAACCGACAAAAGGCCCGGGGTGCAAACTGAACGCAAAAATTGTCGGTCCTCAGCCAGGCCGATAACTTCATTACGGTTTGCCGACTCAATGCCAATATGTCGTTTGTGATTTACCGACACTGATTTGATGCCGGCCCGTAATGACAATGTTTGCTGGGTATCATCCTCAAAAGAAAAGAGGAATTCCTGTTCCTCCTCTATTATTTTATCCCCTGTGTCAGCTGGCGCTTATAATGATTGATAGTGTGTCAGTTGTTCATGACACATCATATCATGTGTAGGGATGAAAGTAAAACAATCTCCCTTTTCCCTTACACATTGCGCTGCTGGAAAAGAACCCAAATATGGTTCCCGTTAGAAGTCAGTGTCTTTCCTTTGTCTTGGTAAGGTTAACCTTTCTAAATACCCTCTCCAATCTGCGTTCTAATGCGGCAAAGCAACGGTCCAAAACCATGTCATGCAAAGGACCAAAAGTCAAACTCAAAACTCTCTCTCTCTCTCTCTCTCTCTCTCTCTCTCTCTCTCTCTCTCTCTCTCTTTTCTCTCTCTCTCTTCTCTCTCTCTTCTCTCTTCTCTCTCTCCTCTCTCTCTCTCTCTCTCTCTCTCTCTCTCTCTCTCTCCTCTCTCTCTCTCTTTTCTCTCCCGCCAAGTTGCCCCAAATTTTATTTTTTGCCATGACATTTTTTAGACTATATATTTGTGAGTCAATTACGTATTTTCGTGTACGATTTTCAACCATGCAAACGTACATCGTACGGATAGTCAAATTATCGTACAAAACGATAATTTATCGTCCAACCTGAGCCAAAACCCTAAACCCCAACACTAAACAAACACTCTTTACAAATAAATGTACCTTCCATCAACAAACAAAAAAACACAACAAAAACAACTTAAAACTACACTATCAAAGTCCAATCTTAAAAAATAAAAACAACACAATAAAAAAAAACTACAAACAGACAAACTACCAGAGCAACGAGGGGATATTTGTATGAGAAAGTAGCTTTCCGGCCCGTCTGGCGGACTTAAAGTAGGGCTTACGGCAATGTCAGGGCACAATCCCATAGAGTTTTCTGCCGTCTACAAACTTTTGTTAATTAAATTTTTCGAATCTCGATGGTAAGTGGCTTTTCTGTGGGTGTAAAGTGTAACGGAGTGGGTTTCGGGTGAGCTTCGTGGCGTCTGGAGGACTAAAGGCCCACATCCACGATTCGATTGGTCGTACGATCTGATCCGACAGACCTGGGCAGGGATGCTCGAAAATCCCTCGTAAGGGACAACTTACGAGTGTATGGCTACAATAACCTTACGAGGGTGGGCTGAGGGAGATGCTCGTACCGAGCCGTCGCTCCCGTACGGTTATCGGTGGCCTCTGGGTGGGGAATATAGGGATATTCTAGGGATATGTGTGGGAAAATTCTGCTAACCAATCACAGAGCAGCGCCTCGCATGACGCGGCTTTATCTAGCCAATCATCATGCTCTCAGCTGTCAGGGAGCCCGATAAATAAATTTAAAGAGACCAATGGCCACTGTTGTGCTAAAATCGGCCTCTTTCGGAAATCGTCCCGCGGACGCTTATTTAACCTAAATAACTCTACAAAACTTAATACAAACCTATCATAAACCTTACCTAAGCTAAACCAGACCTAAACATAACTTAACCTAAACCTAAAAACTATGTTTGCCGGTGTTGAGCTAAGATCGGCTGATTTCCGAAATAGGGCCGATTTTAGCTCACTATCGCCAGAATGTTACGATAATACATAGCTGCCACATTAGCCTTTCAGCGTAATATTCTCCCACTAATTACTACAGAGACGTACCCAGGGTATACCTTGATGCGCTGATCATAGGTTCGAGTCTCGCGTGCCCGAAATTAGTATCTATAGACCACTGCTGGCCCGCGCCGTACGTATGCCGTATCCGTGGCCCTGGCGGTACTCTGTTATAGTGGACGAGAACTGCGCGTTCGCTCTTTAGGTCAGACAAGACACACGGTGGGGCTAACACCTCACTGTGACACACGTGACACTTGTGTGCAAGGATAGTATAACTTTATAATATCCTTGCTTGTGTGTATACATGCGTGTGTACTAGTACGTCAGACATGTGATACCACCACCACCACCGGATCATTATAGCGGCCAAACTTGTATGATGAACTATACGTTTTGATTCAAGAAGTCAATCGATATATATATTTAATATATAGGTTTGCCCTGATGAATTTATTACAAGTATAGGTATTGTATGTTAAATATGATATATATGGAGTCAATGATGCAATAAACACATCACATTTCAAACAGGCAAGCATGAAATGGCTCTATAATACACAATAAACATAAAATATAGTGATACAACTCGTAATTTATTGTTTATTGATGTCTTGTCGCTTCAAATTTCACTCCCTTAGGGAGTTACGGGTGCTCCCGACCACCCTTAGCCTCGCGGTCCCGTACCAAGTGAGAAAACGGTTTGAGCATCTCTCTTAGAGGCGCTATGAGGTAAAAGTCCCCTAGGGTAATGCTTACGGGCCCGTAACTCTTTCGAGCATCTCCCCCGTGATCCGATGAATTTCCTACCACCCACTAACGATCTGACCGCACCTCAAGACCAGTTCAGTTGGTGATAGAAACAGTGGACAGCGGTTCTCATGATGGGTCTATGCAACGAGGATCGAATTACTTTTGATGGAATCTGATACCATAACTGAGGAGCGTAAACATCATCCGCGTTCACCCCAAATTTCACAGAGGCTATTATTATACATACATTAGTCACTACATACATTAGTCACTATACATCACTACATACATTACAAAAATATTTTACATATATTACAGAAGCTATTCAGAGATTATTTTCTTAATATATTTCCGGAACACACTTCTCATATCGTTTTGGATTTTTTACTGTTTCAACATTAGCCTCACTGTCGCTCACTGTCGTTCCTCGAGTTTCTCTACCAATACTTCATAAGTTGCCTTTTTCTTAAATTTATCTATTTACTCTTTGCTTTTTATTTCTCACACACATTCAGTTTCTATATAATTGGATGAATTCTGTCCAAAAGTGCTTCTCATTAAGGAAACAATTCATCTTGGTAGTCCTCTCGCGACGCTGTCAGTGGCGAAACTGACGGCTGGCCTTACGAGATCAGCACACTCATGGTGCGATCCGGTCTGAACCTAATGATCTGTCGGATCTAAAAACCAAACACTGCTTGGTCGCCATCCGACCAGCTGTCAGTCGGTCGGACAGACCAAAATCACCCCACTCACGATCCAGTCTGGTTGGATCCAACCAGATCTGTCCGATGGTCGTACGACCAGATCGCACCGTGGATGGGGGCCTTAAGACGTGTAGGTCTGAATGTAATTTTGAGGTCACACTCCCGATAGAGTTTGTGGCCCTCTACAACTTTGTCGTCAGTGAAATTATTTTAATCTCCACCGTAAGTGGATTTTCTGTACGAAAACGCCCCTGAGCCTCAGAAAAAAACCGTCCCGCAAAATGGTCTTGTTTTGTCTGTGACCTTTGGGTTATCGTGATTGCCATGTAGAATTCTTACGAGTTTTTCGTTTGACGAGTTTATGCGACTTTGTTTTGGCCCAAGACCGTTAACATATTTGATCAACGTGATGGTTTACTATCTTTTGGCTGTTAATTGTACGACACGCTCTAGGACTGACGGTTTTGGGAAGTTAAAAGAGTATGAAATTTACGTTTTACGGTTTTTCCCTTCAACCAAATATTCGGGGGGTCATTGGGAAAATACATAGAATAGCCAAATATTTATACCGTCATTATACAAAAATTATTACGAGATCATTTTGATGCACCATTACAATACAATGAGCACCTATTGCAGGCCAAAAAAATATAGTCTAGTCTCTGAAAACGACCGCGAAACTATTGAGTTCATCATTCCCGGCTCCTCTCACTAACAACTGTGAGTAATACTTGGGCTTATAAGTGTAGTGTACTTTCTGTTTCTTTTGACAGTGGTGTTTGTGGATGCAGTGTTCAATATTGACATGGAGTAATGTGTGGACTAACTAACTTTTGTACATTGCAAGTCAGTACAAAACCCCCGAACGTACGTAATATGGGAGAGCTCCTGATTTGCCCTAATGATACTTTTGTTCAGGGTTGTAAACAACTCAACTGTTTATTAATTCTACTCATGGTGCTTTATCTATAACTATTCCATCGTGTTTGAGTTACTTTGAAACCCATTGCCATTAATGACACTAGCTATCCCTTTTTTTTTTTTCTTTTTTAGGCAAAATTTTTTGCCTTATTGTATTAATGTCCTCATATTTAGGGGAATGTTCATTACTAGTATACCATCCCATGTTTCATCTTTCCAGGATACTTTGAACATTCTATGGAAATCCTTGCATGAAAAGACAGTGTGTAAAATATTTATTAGCCTCGTTTTTTTCAACTTCGTCGCACTGTCTTGTATATTGTAGACAGTTTGGACTTGTCTTTTAAGGCAGTTGTCCATCCACTTTTCCATGCGGCTTGTCCAATGAGAAGAGACAGAGTAAGGTTTTTTATGCGATGATATACACATATTTGACCAGGCAGGAAATAGGAGTGTACTATGCGTGGAAAGAATGTTTTTTAAACGGCAATAGAAGAGAAACCTTTAAAAAACCTGGATACAATTTATTGGAAAATCACACCTCACTGCCAACCACAACTGTTGGGGCCATCATTCTTACTCCCTCACAGAACACAGGGCACGGCTGCACCACACATGTAACACACTGCCCACCACCACCACCACCACCATCACCCATTGCCGCCACATTAAGGACAACACCCCACAGGCACGGGTACAACCACACGTTGTGTGTGTGTATTCCTTGATGTACACCCACGCCACCTCAAAAGTTCTGGGATCTTCTGTGATTGGCAATACACCCTTTGTCTTGAAAAAACACTTGCTACTACAAATATCACTCACTTGAACTCCACCGCAAGCCAGTGTGTCTAAAGGTGTGGGTCTCTTTTTTTTTTTGTTTTTCTTTTTTTTTTTGTGTTGGTTGAGGTCATATTAGTGGTGTTTTTTACAACCTACTCCCACACTCTAGGCATCATGATTCTTAACACCACTTGTGTGTAAGGGTGGGGTGTGTTGGGGAAACTCTATAGTGTAGTTGGTTAGCAACGCTCGGCTTACAAACCCTGAGAAGTCCCGGGTTCTTCGATTCCCCGGGGCCGGAGCGAAAGTAGATGGGTGGTCTTTCTTTTAAAGATTGCGTTAGATATTTTGTTTTTTATTTGTTCTTCCCTGTTACCAAGCATATACAATGAGAGCATCAGGACGTGTGACCCAGACATGACGCAGCCTCAAATCGACAACTCTCATAGGGTACGGGTTGCCAGACCCCGGGGAGGGCTTACGTAACCACAAAGAACTAGCAAAGGACCATACACAAAAACCACCCCCCAACAACCCCGGGGGAACACAACGGTGCAAAGCGTCGAACCGGTGGGCACTTCGGCCTAGACCCCAACTGTACTTGAAATATGAAGCTAGCACAAGGCTCAGATCACTATGTGAGACTAGCACACACCCCTTCAAGATAGTAGGCATTATCCTGGATTCCTACACTAAACAAAACAGAACGACAAAGCGAAACAAGACGTGATCCACATGGTGAACAGGTGCGATACTCCATTCTTAGACAAATCTATATGGATTACCAAACTCTAAAACAGTCGATAACTTCATCATATATATAACTTAGCAACTGACGAACACTGCTGTATTACCCCCCTGTGTCAGAGGTAGTTAAGTTGTATAAGTGTTGGTGAGGTTACCCATTGTGTACGTAAATTCATTTTCCCACACTTAAAACATGTTCATACCATTTCTCTTAACCAACACCTGTGAGTCAGAAGGTGTGTTGGAGAGCTGACTCTTTGTAGAATCAAATCTGTCTCTTGTTCCGAAACTATAAAACATTTCATAGAAAATTCCCTTAAACACACTGTGTGTCAGGGAGTAGGTTTGGGTGGAGGTTACCCAATTGTAGTAAGTAAATCTTTTTCCACACGACTAACACTGAAAACATTCCATAATTCTATCGAACACACTGTGTATCAGGGCATTGTGTTTGGTAAGAGGTCACTCTTTGTACTAAACCTTTTCCCCACACCTCCTCATAAGACATTAGTACGATATGCAAAACAAAAATGGATTATACATTGAAAATCCCACTGCTGCTATTGTCAGGTGTGTGTGGTGAGTTCACAAATTTCGCTCAGCCAAAATCTTTTCCAACACACCTCTAAACATTCATAATTAATTAAAACACCACTGTGTGTCCACCAGGGTGGTGTGTGTGGTGAGGGATAACCCATTGGTAGGAAATCTTTTCCCACACTCCTCTAAACTTCATAATTCTTAAAACACCACTGTGTGTACAGGGTTGTTGTTGTTCGGTAGAGTTCGAGCTACTGATCTAGCTTCACACACCCCTTTCAGCAAAATATTTTCCCCACATCATAAAAATTCACATAAATAATTCATAATCACCAACAACTGTGTGTCAGGGTGTGTGTGGTGAGCTGATCTCTTTTGTAGTAAATCTTTTCCCACCACTTCTAAAATTCATAAAATTCTTAACACCACGAGTTTTGTGTCAGGGTGTGTCTGGGAGGTTAATCTTGTAAGAAGTAAATCTTTCACACACTCTAAAACATTCGTAACTATGCTTCGACACCACTGGTGTCAGGGTGTGATGTGGTGAGTTCACCCTGGCTTTGTAGCAAATCACTTTTCCCACACTCTAAACATGCATAATTCTTAACCACCACTGTCGTGTCAGGGTGTTGTGTGGTGAGGGAACAAATTGTAGTAAATCTTTTCCCACACTCTTAACATTCATTAATTCTTAAACGCCACACCCCTGTGTGTAGGATGTTTTGTGGCTTTTGTGGTTGTGAGCTGACTCCTTTCTAGAACAATCTTTTCCCACACTGCTAAACATTCATACATTCGTTAAACACCACTTGTGTTAGTAGGGTTCAGTGTGTTCGGTGAGGTTTTGACGGTGACTTTTTGTAGTAAAATCTGTTCCCACACACTCTAAACATTCATAATTCTTAACACACTGTGTATCAGGGTGTTGTGTTGATGTGTGTGGTGTGGTGAGGTCACTCTCTTCTAGCAAATCTATTCCCGCACTCTCATACATTCATAATTCTTAACACCACTGTTGGTCAAGGAATGTGTTTAACTAATGGCTACTCTTGTGTTTGAAATGTTTTGTTCACGACTGCTGCGAACGAGTTCAACCTCAACAAGCTATCACTGTGTGCCTTGGGCCGAGCTGCCTGCCTCCAGGGAGTCTTGCCATAACCTGTGCCTCCCCACTCCTGAGGCCAGACTGATCCTGCTGATACTGGCCACTCATGTGCTGCCCCGGCCCCAAGCCTTCCACCGCCACCAAACACTCTGGCCACCACCGCGACGGCGGGTTCTCGACTGAACGATGTACACGAATCACAGATGTGATGATACCAAGTCAAGCCTGGAACGGAGTAGAGGAGATTATTTATCAACTAAAGATCCAGGCGTGGTGTGGTTTCTTTTCTAACAGACCAATGCTATTTAGAAGGACCAAGTGTTGATAAGTAATAATAACTACAACATGTGCAGAATGGACAGAATGTGGTGGAGTTTAGATAAGGACATATAAAAGGGTGAAAGTCATACACAAAGTGGAGAGTATATGGAGAGAAGGGAAGAAGAAGCTGCAATAGTGAGTGGCTGTACAAAATAGAAGTCACAACTAGAGACACACAGGACTATAGTTGGCAGACCTCTGTACCACCCAAAACAAAGACTTGGGGGAAGGAAGAAGAACATGATGGAAAAAGAAAAGAAGAAGAACATGAGAGAAAGTACTAGAGGAATACCTTAAGAAGTACTGAAGGGGGCGTCCTCATATTCCCTTTCCCCTACTAAATACCGTTCAACACACCCTCAACCTCACCCCCCCCGCAACACAAAACGGTATCGGTCAACAACTCCAATATACATTTTTAAATCCCGGCCTCAACAAAAGACGGCATTAGAACGTAAAGTATGGGGTAAAAAAGAATATACATTGGTTTGTTTGGAGGTTACATTTCTTTTATGATAAAAAATTGGGGTTTTTTATCACGCCGATACGAAAACATTCTTCCCTATCTCCTAAGCCCAGCATAGCAACGCTTGGCTCGCCATCTTGACCTTCTCCACCGTCAGCTTGGACCTCTGGAATCCGCGGGATAATCTCCTGTGGTGTGCATGGTTGTGCATGGTATAACTCAATGCCACATTATCAGCACAAAACAGGAGGCTGGCCTTGCTGCAGCTGATGGACCTGGCTCCCCCGTAGGGAGTGATGGTGCCACCTCATGGATCAGTAAAACTGCTCGCGGTTGTGTTATTTCAAATCTCTTATTTTTATTTACAGTAGTAAGTCATGCATTTTATGGAAAGGTTTAACAACTTCCAAAGGCGCTTATTTGAGTAGCGAGGAAAGAATTTGTAGTATCCAGACAGTCACCTTCAGCGGTGTTGTACAGATTCTCTCATTTGTTAGAATTTTTACATTTTAATAGAAGACGGCTTGGAATTGGAGTCGGGGACATAAAGTTTTCTGATGGCTCATAGGTCTTTGCCCCTCCCCCCCCAATACACGCCCCCCGCCGCCGAATTATGTGGCTCGGATTCATGCCCACACACAAAGGGCCAATCCGATGTTTAGAGCATAAAAAAAACAAACAAAAACAACCATATTAATTCTTGAAGTAACATATGAGACTAAGCAAGAAAACACTGTGGAGACAATCAAACCTTTTCCAATATTCGCAAAACTCAGTCGCACTAACGTAGAAACGAAGAGGCAATCTTGATCACCCACAACAGAGTGGCGGCCAACGGCTAATAGCGCACTCCCTTACGACGATACATTCTATTTCCGCAATCAGTAGAAAAGTAAATATCCAATCCCAATTAACCACACACACTAAATTTTCTATCAACAAAGACAATGTAACCTCAATCACCAAATAGACTATATATTCTCTTATTTAAGACCCCATACTTTCACAGATTTTCTCATGCCTCCTTTTGTCGATTTATCTAAAACACGGTATTCCAACGTTCGTGTTGACACGGTGGATGTCATTGAAAGGGCTCGGTCCGTTCTGACAGGTATATTAAGTCAGGAACCCCATGAAACAGAGGCTACTATCTTATATAATCAGTGCATTTGCCCCCAGACTCTCACACACTCCTTCCACCAAAAACAAGCTTCGGAGGGGACCTGGGCTGGGAACAAATTATCGTCGGAACACACGTAATTTAAGAGTTTGCGTAGGGGGTTGTACAAAATTCCCTACGATCTAGGTTTAATTCTCCCTTATATCTAGGAGAAATTTGCTAGCAAGCAGGGGGGCTGATCCCCCCCACCGATAACCTAAACCTAATAATATCTAATTCCACTCAAAACCTAACCACTCCTAGCGGCGACGCGTGGGGGGGTTTCTCGACACTGGGTTCATATTCTGAGAGGATCCACCGTCAGGTGCACGTCTATGGACACTACAGAAGATAATACAAATGAATGTTTCACCTGGATGTAGGGTAAAATGTTCTTCAAACAAAGCCCCACTACAGCTCACAAACTATGATGTTGGTAGGCATGTTTTGTGGCCGGGGCACTTAATCCCGGGCCCTCCTTAATCCCGCATTGGACACAGCGTGGCACACAGCGTTGTTGGTGCGATGCCGAGGGGGATGTTCTATGGCTCCCAAACCACTAGAAAGAATACCCACCCAAGTCGAACACACACCACAATACCATGTCACGTCAACCAGGAAATCAGAAAATAGGAGTTCATTTAAAACCGCATCAATGAAACACTTAGTAAAACTCAAAAAAAACACCACGATCTTGATTAGAAGTTTTTAGAAGGGATCAAGGGATGTTACAATCAAGGCGACCACCCCCCCCCCACATGGTAGACAAAAAGTTACCTAAGGTTAAGTAAGCAGGCAGGCCAATAGAACAAGAAGCACGGCTTTATTCTCAAGCTTGGAAAAAGAGTGGCTGGGTTTGGTTTATTATATGGAAATAGGGATCAAACTGGTTTCAACACAAAAATAGGGTGGAGTGCAATGACTTGGAATGGCATCAGTAGACAGGTACGTTTAGACTGGAGATTCACATACTGGGATCCTTCTTTAAAAAAGGAGGTTCCTGGACAGTGTTAACTGGAAATGGGATGTGATATGAATGAAAGGGGACTCGTAAGGTAGTGTTTGTATATGCCCGTTCACTTGCAGAAGCAGGAGATAAGGTATGGGACATTATTATCACTACAAATTCCGGGTTATGTCCCGTAAGCAATTCAATCTTTTAGTTTCTCGTGTAAGTTTTATCTCATTTCTTCCTTCTGATTCCAAAAGTTTCTGTTTTCCTCAATCTTCTTCCTTCCCTCACGTCCCTCACCCCCCCGACATTCCGAGTGCGGGATCGTAAACATTCGTGGGATACTGATATTCGCGATCCAGTCGAGACAACTAATGGATTTCAACAGCTTTCATCCTCCACTCACCCTCCTATACAGCATCAAGGAACACTTCCTAGATTCTTTAATGCCTCAAATAAATCGACCACAATAGTAACAGACTCCAACGTTCAGTAAACATGCGATGAATGTTCGATCGGAGTTATTTGCTAAATTAAAAATCGGACCAATTATGGTTTCGACTCCAGTTACCACACACCAACCTCCAAAAGACGCGTTCGGGATGCTGGGAAACGAACATCAATAACACTTTCCTCGGGTATTAGATCCTAAACATATAAATTCTTCTATATCAAAGTAAAAACAGGACATGTATTATAGGCAGCACTTTCTTTTTTAGGTCACATTGGGTCATTATTTAATTAGTTATTTCGGGACTATAGCTTCTCAGGAGAGGCCAAGATTCAGGGTTATCCAAACATTCCATCTTGTCCCGCGGTGTCTTAATAAGCCTCTCGAGAAAGCAGTCTTCTCTCACCTGTTCTTCCAGACATGGTAAGACGTACGACCGTTTAGCTCCTATACCCCCCCCCCCCCCTTTCCTTGTTATAATATTTTTACTATTATTTCCAAATATGGGTACGATGTTTAGTCTTCACCTAACGTAAGGAGCCCTGCCCCCATCCTTATAAGTATTATAACGGAGTCTCTCCCCCCGTTCCCCCGAAGGCGGAATTTAGCCTTGACAGCAAACGGCCCGGACACATTGTTTTTAGTGAAACACACACAACATCTTACTTCTTATATTCCCCACTTTATCTTCATGATAATTATCAGTATTCAGCGGTAGTTACTAAGTGAAGGATAATTTATCAGTAAGGTTCAGTGAGGGCGGTGTATGCTCACCAGAGTTTACCTTCTTATCACATTGTGAAGAGCTTCCTGGATCTCAGAGTGTAATGTAAAGGGTTACTTATATCAGATTAGAGGCTTTCCTATGTTGGGAGGAGATCTTCTTATGTTGGATTAGAACTTATATGTTGTCTGTGATCTCAAACAGAGAGACATAATACTTCAGCATGAATAAATAGGATGATGTTTCAAATATAGTTCTTGTGTTTATTATCAAAAAAAAAACCCAGGTGTTATCTGTGTTAGGACAGTCATTCCCACACTTCCAAAAGAGTCAGCCTTACTCGGGTATAATTCAACGTATCAAATCACGATTACCAAGATAAATCTAATTATATCTATCTATTCAAAACATGCCCAGAAGTAAACCCATAGAACTATTGTCTGAGCTGGTGGCAGCACTTTCCCCATTAACTCATTCCCTTCCCCCTCTAACTCATACCTTTCCCCTTAACCCCGCCCCTACCACTTCCCTTAAGTTCATTCCCGTTTCAGTACTCTCCGGGAGCGAGAAGCGGTCACACTATAATCAAATAGTGAACTCATAAGGGACAAGTTTCAATTCTCAATTCAAGTTTAAATCACAGGAAAAATCATAATCAATTATTAATATCATTCAAATACAAACGCCACCAGGTCTAAACTTCTTCATAGGAAGTTCTGCAACACAGTGTTAGGAACAGGAACTACCTCGTTGTAGGTCTCCCAGCCTCTTCTTGTAAGCTTCCTTAATATTACTTGTTGTTGTTGTTGTTTGTTGAAGGGCAGTGATGTCGAAGTCGACGATAATTCGCCTTGGTGTACCGCTGTTCGAATTAATCACAGTCGTGACAGTTGATTAGTCTTCCTCAGGAAAGCACAGGTGAGGCGGATGACGGGGGGGCGTTGTGATGGGGGACGGCAGCAGCGGCCAGCGGGGTGGGGCAGGTTCAAAGGTGGTGACGTTCAGGGCGATGATTTTGACCACGTAAAAGTTGTCGGTGGGAGTGGAAGCGAGGACACTGCAGCAGGAAGTGCTCAATCGACTCCGGGACGTTCCTGCCCCTAGGGAAATTTACGGTCGGGCGTGAGCTGCAGACATGCAGGTGTCCGTGAGTGTTGTGTGACCGATCCTCAGCGGGTGAGGGCGAGACCACCGAGAGGAAAGGCCTGGGCAGGTATGCTCAAAATCCCCGAAAGGGGACAATTTACGAGTGTATGGCTACAATACCTTCGAGGGTGGGCTGGGGGAGATGCTCGAAACCGAGCCGCCCACTCCCGTAGGGTTTTATCGGTGGCCTCTGGGTGGGGAATATGGGGATATTCATAGGGATATGTGTGGGAAAATTCTGCTAACCAATCACAGAGCAGCGCCCTTCATGACGCGGCCTTATCTAGCCAATCATCATGCTCTCAGCTTTTCAGGGAGCCCGAAAAATAAATTTAAAGAGACTTCAAATGCCGCTGTTGTGCTAAAATCGGCCTCTTTGGGAAAATCGTCCCGCGGACGCTTATTTAACCTAAATACTCTACAAAACTTAACACAAACCTATCATAACCTTCCCTAACCTAACCAGACCTAAACATAATTTAAACCCTAAACCTAAAAACTATGTTTGCCGGTGTTGAGCTAAGATTGGCTGATTTCCGAAATAGGGCCGATTTTAGCTCACTATCCCCAGAATGTTACGATAATACATAGCTGCCACATTAGCCTTTCACCCGTAATTTCTCCCACTGATTACTACAGAGACGTACCCGGGTATACCTTGATGCGCTGATCATGGGTTCAAGTCTCGCGTGCCCGAAAATAGTATCTATAGACCACTGCTGGCCCGCGCCGTACGTATGCCGTATCCGGGGCCCTGGCGGTACTCTTGTTATAGTGGACGGAACTGCGCGTTCGCTCTTTAGGTCAGACAAGACACACGGGGGTCTAACACCTCCTGTGACACACGTGACAACTTGTGTGCAAGGATAGTAATAACTTTATAATATCCTTGCTTTTTGTGTATACGTGCGTTGTACTAAGTACGTCAGACATTTGATACCACCACCACCCCCGGGGATCATTATAGCGCCAGACTTGTATGATGAACTATACTTTTGATTCTTATAGCGGCCAAACTTGTATATGAACTAAAACGTTTTGATTCAAGAAGTCGACCGATATATATATTTAATATATAGGTTTTCCTGATATGAATTTATTACAAGTACTATGGTTTATTGTAATGTTAAATATGATATATATGGAGTCAATGAGCAAAAAACACATCACATATAAAACCCGGCAAGCATGAATGGCTCTATAATACACAATAAACATAAAGTTAGTGATACAACCTGTAATTTATTGTTTGTTGACGTCTAGCCGCTTCAAATTTCATTCCCTTAGGGAGTTAAGGGTGCTCCCGACCACCCTTAACCTCGCGGTCCCGCAGCAAGTGAGAAAATGGTTTGAGCATCTCCCTTAGAGGCGCTACAAGGTAAAGTCCCGTAGGGGAGTACTTACGGGCCCGTAACTCTTGCGAGCATCTCTGCCCTGGTGGATCGCCCGTGACGTCACTCCATAAGGATAGGGTGGTGTGGGGGGACACCGTACTATTAGTGGAAAAATATTCATAAAAATCCATTTTTTACCTGAGAGAGTGCACACTGTGCCCAAAACAAACTTCACAATAGGGCCCCCCTTTATGGTACCCTCATGAATACTTAACTCAGATAATAGGGTCATTTAAGGTTTTTTATAAATTTTTTGGCACCTCGTCCGGTGCCCCTCCCCACGAGGGGGGACACCGATCAGGTATGGGGGGCCCCCGTTGATATTTTTAAAACTCATTTCATCAAACATTATTGTTTTTTTTTGCCTGAAATCAACATATATGCAAAGCCTAGACACCCACCATTATTATTAGGTGATGAAATGAAAGATAAGCTAAATATAAATGCATTTATTAAAAGATAGGTCTAGGTATTTTATGTTCACTATTCAGAAGTGCATCATGAAGGCATGCAGCGGGGAAACACCTTCACCAGGTCAGCCTGCCTCTTGGTGATGCCCTTGGAGGTCCACCAGGACACCCTTGCACTGTTCTGGATCAACAGAAGCTTCATCTAGGATGGTAGGGAAGTGAACGTGTCTCGGGTGTTAGCGGAATTCATCCGGAGGAAAGAAAGGTTTAATTTTCCATCCTCCATGATGGCCAACACCTGAGCACATAGCACACTAATGTGCCCAACCCCTTCCCCCCTCCAGCTTCAGCTGAACCAGAACAAACCCCCCCCACCTGTGATTTTTCGCAGCAAAAGGGTATGATGCTGCAGTCCAGGTGCCCTCGTCGTCCCCTCATCCGAGTACTCGGAGGAGTCGTCCAGCTGAAGTCGGACATCATCAACCTCCTCCTCGTCAGTGGGTCTTCCCCCGGGGACAGGACAGACTTCTTCCGCTGTGGACCCTTCTTCTTTCCCAATGTTTTCTTTTCAGCCGCTCCCTTCTTTTTGTCTTCCAGCTTCTGCCTCTTCTCTGCCTTCAACCTCAGGTCAGATTTGCCTCTCATTCTGGGTTTAAAAATGCAGGCCCGCACCCTCTTCCGTCCCTTTCCATAAGGACAGGATTAGCCTTAGGAACGGCCTGACACCTCTGGGGTTTAAAGTCTGTCTGTTGAGAGGGTGTCCTGGGGTGGCAGGGTGCGTCGTGCTGGGGCCCGGGTGGCAGGTGCATCGTGTGGGGCCCGGGGGGCAGGCTCTGTCGTGCTGGGGCTCGGGTGGCAGGCTTTGTCGTGCTGGGGCCCGGGGTGGCAGGGGGCGTCGTGCTGGGGCCCGGGGTGGCAGGCTCTGTCGTGCTGGGGCCCGGGGTGGCAGGCTCTGGTCGTGCTGGTGCTCGGGTGGCGGGCTCTGTCGTGCTGGGGCCCGGGGTGGCAGGCACATCATCTACCTGGGAGACACAGCGGGAAGGGTATAGCTTCTGAGGTATGGCCTTCAGCCATCGCTCCTCCCCATCTGAACTTCCTCCATCAAAGAAGTTGGAGTAACTTCCACTACAAATTATGGTGGTGCCGGTCCCTCGGTTACATGCGCTCCTACAACACATCATCTGGGAAGATGTGCGATTGAGTGGCCATATACCAGTCGCCCGGAAACCCACTGAGAATCCCTGGAGGGGGTAGTGGCTTTGGTCCATGCCTCAGAAGCAAACTCTGGCAACTTGTGGACTGTTATGTGCTCGTTAGGGTGCATGAGCGCGTGGTCTTTCAGTAGGGCACGCAGGAATGTCTTAAAAGGGACCAAAGACACTCACACCCAAATGCTGGAGTTTGTCTGTTGTATGCGGAGGCAAGGGAACCAAACACGATACCATGCATTATCGCAAAATCAACAGGCTGAATGTTCATGTACATTCAGCATGTCCATGATCAGAAGAATCTTTTTCTCTACAGAAGAACAAGACTTCTCATGGAGATGCTGAGTGTCTGCACGAAGCATTCACCATTTATCCAGCCCACTAGGATGCAAATCCCTTTGGAACCAAAGATCGTGTTCCTCATGAAAGCGGGATTCCATCGGCATCTGGGAATTATAAACACTGGAGGGATGGACTGCCCCAAAAGCATTTATAATGCCCCCAAACGTCATGCTGTCACCGCGTTCACGAGTTACCTGCGTGGCTACTGGCTGGCCTCTCGCACACACACCTTGACTGGCTTCATAACAGGGCGACAATGACTCTCATCCAAATTGTATATCCGGTCCGGCGTGAATGTGTACTTCTCCAAAGCTAATGTGTAAGCCTTAAAGAAGGTTTCCACATTGATTTGTTGAAGGCAACAATCCTGGCAATGGACATGCCTTCCGGAGCCTTCAATCAAGGTTTGGATGACGTTCATGAAGGCATAGTACCAGTCCCTTGTCGCCATTTTCTCTTTCTCCCAGGCAGCAGGGATGCTCTTGCTCCCACAAGCTATGGCTACTGGTACACCATCTACGCAACGTTCATGGCAGGCCGTAGAACATCTTGGCTGCGTGGATGGTATAATCCGCAATGTATATTTCTGTTGAGGGCGAAAACCCTATTGCTACGGGGAAACAACACCATATAGGTAACTCCATCCGACAGCTTCTTCGATAGATAGAAGGCGTTCCTGTAAAAAAGAAATGAATTAGGACTTAAAAGCCCTTGCTGGCAACAAAGTTGACAAAAAAAATTAATAAATAGAGCGCTTGAAGGCATCCTTTAACAAAAGAAAAATTTAATTAGGACTTAGAAGGCCCTTGCTGGCAATAAAAGCTAACAAAAAATGAATAAATTTTTAAAAACTTAAATCTAGAGACCCTTAAGCTATCCCTGAGGTCTTTTTGCATGACCTCATCCCAGGGAGACCAAAGAAGACGTGGGATGAGGTCATACAAAAAGACCTTGGGGAGATATGGAACTAAATAGAGCACTTACAGCAAGAGTTTTTTTTCTTGATGTTGAATCTGTCAGCGGCTTCTTTCAGGCTGCAGCTAGTGGCCACGCGGTGCTTAAAGGCAGCCTCCAGGTCAGTGCGGTCCATCTGCTTGTTCGCTCTTTCCTGACATATTTGCGAGGGATGATGACGGTGATGGCGGAGGTTAGGTTAGATCTGAAAAAAGTTATGACATTAGACATCATGCATAGTTAGGTTAGGTTAGTTTAGGTTGCTTAGCTTAGTATTTTTTACAGTGTAGAGGCGATTCTTGCATGGCCACCATATTATTTTGGGACTATGAGTCTGGCAATATATGTGGGGGATCACCGAACGTCATGCCCCCAAAATATGCATTGTTAAATGTTTTTTTTAACCATAAAAAAATTAATTCTAGAATCATTCTAATAACATAAAACACTTATATAATAGTTTTGTTCTGTGCTTATAGCATAAACACTGATATAGCATCATAATTTAATACCAATCACCTTCAAAATTTACACCACCAAAAAAAACACTGTTCCATTTAATTTAAATGCACTAGTTCACCACCACCATTTAATATCATGCTAATATGCATAGTCAGTCACTTTTTCTTATGTTTTCTAAGTATTTAAAAAATATAGATTTTCCAAAATCGTAGTGATCGGGGGATCACCGAACGTCATGCCCCGAAAATATGCAGTGTTAAATGGTTTTTTAACCATAAAAAAAATAATTCTAGAATCATTCTAATACATAAATCACTTATTAATAGTTAGTTCATGTGCTTATAGCATAATAACACTGATATAGCATCATAATTTAATACCCAAACACCTTCAACTTTATGCCACAAAAACACTGTTCCATTTAATTTAAATGCACTAGTTCACCACCACCATTTATATATCATGCGAATATACATAGTCATCACTGTTTGTTATGTTTGTGTAGGTATTTCAAAGATATAGCTTTTTCAAAATTTCACTGTACGTTGATCCCCCCCACTTCACCATACGTTGATCCCCCGCGACACCAATTTTTTTTTAAATAATGCCCCCCGCGGCCTGTTCGAAAGCATGCAAATACTTTTTTTTACTCAATAACATGTCAATACGGTTATACCTCGTATTGCAACTTACCTCAAAAGAATCACGCCATCACAGCCGACATGAGACACTATATAAGAACGGCGAAAAGTAACAAGGAACATACGAAAAAAAAAAATTCTTACCTGGTAACACGGAGGTGACGCTGACGCTACCCTGTTGCTCGCATGTATTCACTGAGGGTGGCGCTGCATCCGTGGTGGCATGGTGGCGCGAAATTTGAATTAATTTTCGCGTTGTAGCCTTCGTACGGTGATCCCCCCCGTTCGGTGTGACCCCACCCCACCCTACCACCCGCTCCGCTCCCCGTACAAGTTTACCTAACTAATATAATGTTTATCAGTATAAAAGATATACTGTTATCTTCGGAAATGTTTGTTCTATAATATTATCAAATAAAAAACCGTAAAACACACAAAAAAATGCCATTATGAGACTTTCAAGAAATATGCATTAACTTAAACTCTTCGCCATTTAATATTTTGCTCCCAAACATTTTACATGGGAATATCAATAGAACGGAGTTTAATTAGCTTTCCATTTTATATTTCGTTTAGTGATAAATGAATTAGCGGCATGCATAAATTTAGCGTTAACTAAATATAAAATCATGAAATCGGGAATTTCCTACCCAAAATATGTTTTCAGTATAAATATACTGTTATCTTCGGAAATGTTTGTTCTATAAATTATCAAATAAAAACCGTAAAACACATTAAAGAAATGCCATTATGAGACTTCCAATAGCATGAACTTAAACTTTTCGCCATTTAATATTTTTTGAAAAAACTTTTTACATGGATAATATCAATAGAAGCGGAAATTTTAAATTTGCTTTCCATTGATTATTTCCTTTTCTGATAAATGAATTAGAACCATGCATAAATTAGCGTTAACAAATAAATAAAATCATGAATTTGGGTAATTTCCCAGATTTCATGATGTATTTATTTAGTTAACGCTAATTTTTTGCATGGTTCTAATTAATTTTATCAGAAAAAGAAATATATCAATGGAAAGCTAATTAATTCCGCTTCTATTGATATTCGCCATGTATAACGTTTTTTTTACAAAATATTAAATGGCGAAAAGTTTAAGTTCATGCATATTTCTTGAAAGTCTCATAATGGCATTTCTTTAGTGTGTTTTACGGTTTTTTTATTTGATAATATTATAGAACAAACATTTCCGAAGATAACAGTATATATTTTATACTGATAAGCATATATTAGGTAGGAAATTATCCGATTTCATGATTTTTTATATTTAGTTAACGCTAATTTATGCATGCCGCTAATTCATTTATCACTAAACGAAATATATCAATGGATAGCTAATTAACTCCGCTTCTATTGATATTCTCCATGTAAAATGTTTGCGAGCAGAATATTAAATGGCGAGAGTTTAAGTTAATGCATATTTCTTGAAAGTCTCATAATGGCATTTTCTTTGTGTGTTTTACGGTTTTTTATTTGATAATATTATAGAACAAACATTTCCGAAGATAACAGTATATCTTTTATACTGATAAACATTATATTAGGTAGGTAAACTTGTACGGGGAGCGGAGCGGGTGGTATCCTTATGGTGTGACGTCACGGGCGATCCACCAGGCCTTATCATCTCGGTGGCCACGGTGAGGGCGACCTTATATTACTATGTTCTTATGTAGCACTGCCAACACCACCATCTGCCAGACAGCGTGCCAATAATTCCTCACCAAGCAGCCAGACCAGGGTTGTGAACTTTTGTAGCCCACATTGTCGTACCGAGCCACCAAATGTATCGTATTTTCAGATAGATTATCGCGTGCAACCTTAGCTGAAATAATATAGTCAGTAGATAAGTATATATATAATTGAATTCAGCATTCCACATATAAAAATATTTTCTCTTTTCACCAAAATATAATATAATATATCCAATCATGACACAAAATTCCATGTTAATTTATTTTTGCAGAAATAAATTAAATTAAATAAAACAAAAATATATTTAGTAACACATATAATGACAAAAGAAGCTGAACTCGAGAACTCTACGTACATAGCTATCATCCTCAAAAGAAAAGAGGAATTCCTGTTCCTCCTCTATTATTTTATCCCCTGTGTCAGCTGGCGCTTATAATGATCGATAGTGTGTCAGTTGTTCATGACACATCATATCATGTGTAGAGATGAAAGTAACACAATCTCCCTTTTCCCTTACACACTGCGCTGCTGGAAGAGAACCAAGTATGGTTCCCGTTAGAAGTCAGTGTCTTACCTTTGTCTTGGTAAGGTTAACCTTGCTAAATACCCTCTCACAATCTGCGTTTTAATGCGGCAAGCAACGGTCCAAATCCATGTCATGCAAAGGACCAAAAGTCAAACTCAAAACTCTCTCTCTCTCTCTCTCGCTGCTAGCAAATTTTTTTTTTTTTGTCAATGACAATTTTTGTATGACTATAATATTTGTGAGTCAATTATCGTATTTTCGAGTACGATTCTCAACCATGCATCGTACATCGTACAGATAGTCAAATTATCGTACAAATACGATAATTATCGTTCACAACCCTGAGCCAAACCCTAAACTCAACACTAAACAAACACTCTTTACAAATAAATGTACCTTCATCAACAAACAACAAACACAAACTTAAAACTACACTTTCAAATGTCACCACTCTTAAGAAATAGCAAATACAACTACAAATAAATAAAAAACTACAAAACCGACAAACTACCCGAGAAACGAGGCGATATTGTATGAGAAGTGAGCTTTCCGGCGTCTGGCGGACTTCCCAGCAAACACACTACGTAAACAATACGTTTTGAGAAGGTAGCGTTTTGGTAACGTTAGGAAAATTCGTAATATATACGTAAATCATACGTACACTCTTGAATTATCTATGTTGTATTTAGGTAGTGTTTGGTTACGTCGCTACAATACGTGTTTTTAACGTCATTAAGACGTTATAGTAATACGTGTTTCTTCTACTAATATATTGCGTAGTGGTTTTACGTTTCAATTACGTATTTATAACATCATGATGTAACGTTATATTACAGGACTCAAAACGTTATATATACATAATGAATACGTGGATACATATGTTAGGGATACGTAAGTATTACGTTAATATGAATTGTCTATGTTGTATCTAGGTAGTGTTTGGTTACGTCGCTACAATACGTTTTTTGAACGTAATTAAGACGTTACAGTAATACGTGTTTCTTCTACTAATATATTACGTAGTGGTTTTACGTTTCAATTACGTATTTATAACATCATGATGTAACGTTATATTAATAGATTCAAACGTTATATACTAATGAATACGTGGATACATATTTAAAGATACGTAAGTATTACGTTAATTATGAATGTCTATGTTGTACTTTAGTAGTGTTTGGTTACGTCGCTACAATACGTTTTCAACGTAATTAAGACGTTATAGTAATACGTGTTTCTTCTACTAATATATTACTAGTGGTTTTACGTTCAATTACGTATTTATAACGTCATTTGTAACGTGATATTAGAGATTCAAAACGTTATATATACTAATGAATACGTGGATACATATGTTAGGATACGTAGGTTTACGTTAATATGAATTGTCTATTGTATTTAGGTATGTTTGGCTACGCCCGCTACCAATACGTTTTTGAACGAAATTGCCCGTTACAGTAATCGTGTTTCTTCTACAATATATTACGTAGTGGTTTTACGTTTCAATTACGTAGTATAACGTCATTATGTACCAGCTGGGCAATATTTAAATACTATTGTATATACATACGTATTTTAAATAAATTTGTTAGTTTTTTAGTAGATTTGATTATAATACATTGGTTGTCATGTATTTAATAACGTATTTAATACTTACGTATTGAGTATTTAAATACATTGTATTTAAATACATTTAATATAAAATTTCAATACTTTTTTATCAGTTAATTTGGCCATAAACCCGCCCAACTATCTGAAACCCGATGTTACATGAACCATGTTTCCACTGGCAAGGAATGTCCTGATTTCAAGGAAACTCAGGCTGGAAAAGGAATTTCTAAGGAAACCAAAATCTAAGGAAATCATTGCGAATCATTGCAAATGTGGGATACATTGCGTATCGTGTACTATTACCAGTTTTTCTTGATATTTGGTAGAAAAAACCCTGGTATAGATACACCAAAACGCAATGTATCGCTGAAAGATCAGAAGGTGAAAAGATCTTGGAGTATGGGTGAGCCTAGACCTCCGACCTGGGAAAACCCAATTGTGTTGAGGCTAGAACTAGAGCTAAAAAGAGTGTTAGGATTCTTAACAGTGTTAAAGTAAAAGTGCGGAAGTTTTTCCCTAAAGCTTTATCTGGCTTAAGTCAGCCCTCCCCTTTAGACTAGCAGTTCAGTTTTGGTCTCCATATTACGGGATGGATCTAGCCTTGTTAAGAATCAGTTGCAGAAAAGGGAAATGACCAAATGATTCCAGGGATGCGTAACTTTAGTTATGAAAGAGATTGGAGCTATTAAAGTTACACTCACTCGAGAGCCCGCAGAGTAAGGGGCGATCTGATAGAAGTTTTTAAGTGGTAAAGGGTTTTAAATAAAGGAGAGGTAGGAAAAGTTCTTACGGCTATTAACCAGGGTATAACAAGAAGTAACGGATTCAAGCTGGAAAAGCGTAATTTAAAAAAGAAATTGGGAAAAACTGGTTCACAAATAGGGTGGTGAATGACTGGAATGGACCCAGTAGACAGGTAGTTAGTGCGGAATCATTAGGGAGCTTTAAAGAGGGGCTGGATAGGTTTATGGATGGGGATGAAAGGTGGATGTAGGTAGTGTTAGGTAACAGGAACTACCACGTGTAGGCCTCACGGCCTCTTGTAGCTTCCTTATTTTCTTATGTTTTTATGTTCTATTGTTAAATCCTAAGGAAATTCATTTTTTTCGGACATGTTAAAATTTGTGTGTATTTAAAATGTATTTACAAATGTATTTAAATACAATTGATGTAATTAGTATTTAGTATTTAAATACATTCGTAAAATTTATTTAGTATTTATATAAATTTCTTCCATGTATTTAGTATTTAGTATTTAAATACATTCAATGTATTTAGTGCCCAGCTCTGGATGTAACGTGATATTACAGGATTCAAAACGTTATATATACATAATGAATACGTGGATACATATGTTAGGGATACGTAAGTATTACGTTAATATGAATTGTCTATGTTGTATTTAGGTAGTGTTTGGTTACGTCGCTACAATACGTTTTTCAACATAATTAAGACGTTATAGTAATACGTGTTTCTCCTACTAATATATTACGTAGTGGTTTTACGTTTCAATTACGTATTTATAACATCATGATGTAACGTGATATTAATAGATTCAAAACGTTATATATACATAATGAATACGTGGATACATTTGTTAAAGATACGTAAGTATTACGTTAATATGACATAAACCGTTATTGATCATAACCAGGACTTTTCTGTTAAACCTGTAAGCAATTCCAACGATGTATGAACACAAGAGACAGTTTCATTCATATCAGATTTCAAATGTAAACTCTCTGGTTCACATACATCCAGTTTACCACTCTCTCTCTCTTCCCCTCCCCTCTCCTCTCTCTTCTCCCCTCTCTTCTCTCTCCTCTCTCTCTCTCTCTCTCCTCTCTCTCCTCCTCTCTCTCTCTCTCTCTCTCTCTCTCTCTCTCTCTCTCTCTCTCTCTAAACGAAAGGTAAATGTTAGTTCCCTTATTTTTATTCAAGGAAGCATGATACTTGACGGTAAAAGAGTATAGAGATGTTGCGGACCATTCACTGCGCATCGCTACTCTCAAACGTTCCTTTGTTTTTAGAAACTCCTAGAAGCTTCAAGCGTGGCGTTGGCTGCATGTACAAGGTGGTCCCTCTACCAACAACAGTACTACTATTCAGCGGTGAGTTACTTTACCTTACTTACTTACTTATACTTGGTTTACTTGGTCTTGTTAAGGGGCAAAGCCTCACAGTCGTGGTGGTCCACCGGTGCTGGCCAGAGCATTTTCTAAGCAAATCTTACTGGGCGACATTCCTTGGATATCCAGAGAAGGGTGGTGTAGACATATGTTTCCTGTTAAACTACAGTTTTGTGGTATTATCTTCCCCATTTGGTATGTTGTGTGACCCCTCCCCCCCCTTTCCATGCTGTGCTTATGAATCTTCCAGTGACAGCACAAATTTTCACTACGCAAACAATTGACGGGGTAAAATATGGCGGCACAAGATTAATAGATATTAAAGAAGAAATATATATAAAAAATGATCCTATGCAGTATTAAGAAGCACTTTTGATCTTACACACACAGACTGATGAGCCATTGCATCCAGGAAGGATTTCATGAATAAATATCTTGTCGCCTAGTGGCTTAAAAATGTCCTTACTGGCGACAGTTTTTCTTCACTGGGGGACATTTTGGTCGCCCAGTTAGCATGTTAAAAATGCACTGCTGCTGCCAGTCCTGGCGTCCCTGTCTAACAGGGCCACCTGGTCTGGTATGGTGTTGGAGGTCCTACACTTGGCAGTGTAACCCGGTACTGGAGGTTCATCCGGCACTGTTCGTAGTATTTTGTCCAGTTCATATTTAAAGGTGTTGACAGAGCACCCTGTGATGTTTCTCACATTTTTGTGGAGCTGTTGAAGATTTTGGGCCCTTCATGAGCCAGACTGGCAGCCAGTAAGCTGCCAGTAGGGTAATAATCCGCCCGGCTTAAATGTGTCCCGGCCTATTTCATTGTGTAGATCTAGTCATTCGAGTATTTTTATGTTTAAGCTGGCTTGGCAAATTAAGAATTTGCCTTGTAATAATTGTGAGATGCCCGGGTGCAACATGCATGGTGAATAGTAAGGTTAGGAGGTCACACAAGGTTAGGTCATGTTAGGATAGGTTAGGTAACGTTTGGAGGTTACAAAAGGTTAAATTAGGTTAGGTTACTTAAGGTTTGGTTAAGGCCCGTTCACATCTTCACGACTCGACGGCGACCAGTCACGACTTGCTGAGTCATGCTGTGGGCGTCTGACCCAGACCGTCGCACGACTAGAGCACGTGTTATTTTAGTGCGTTATTTCCCCTTTCGACGGAGAGAGATAGAGTTTTTGAAAAATTTATTGACATTATTATTATTATCGTCATCATCTAATATACTATACGAGTAGCCGTGTGTCTGTCTGTCTGTCTGTGTGTTTTGGGTAGCCGAAACTGTAAATTCAATTTTGATGAGAGTAGGCTCAAAAAATCGCAAATAAATCGTAGGTGGTAAGCGGCTTGGTTCCATGTCGATTGAATACTTTTGAAGGGGATTTGGGGGCTAAAACACTTATGAGTACTATAGATTACAAGAAGAAAGTCTGTGGTACCCTTTGCCGTATTTCACAAACTCCGTAGATTCATGGACTTACCGTTTGGTGTGCGTGTGTGTGTGTATTCATCTAGTTGTATTTTACAAGGCCAAGCAATGCTCGTGTGGCCCCGTCTCCATATCAACTTTTTTTTTTATCATTCATCCTTAGTGCTTTGTGTTGCCGAAGCCAGCACCCCGAGAGCAGGTCACAATGTGTCTGTGGGTAACGCGTATCCGTGTAAGTTCACACATTTGAACGTTTTTTTGTATGTTTTATGATATCTGGCGCCTTATCGGTCGTACATACAAGGGCATACAAGCTATAGATGTTGATATATGGCTGCAGCAATATATGACAGTCAATACAGTGCTATAACGCCTCAAACTTAGCAGGACAAATTCTTTCTAAGTTCGGTGGCAATGTTTTCCCACAGATATTGTTGATTGTTAATCCTTCATTACCGAGCCATACTGCAACACATCAAACTAAAATGAAAATAATATATTGTCCTCGAAAATATCATTATTTCACAAAATCATTATTAAAAAAAAATAATATTTCACAAAAAACGTTCTCTTTCTCTCTCTCATATATATATATATATATATATATATATATATATATATATATATATATATATATATATATATATATATATATCTATATATATATATATATATATATATATATATATATATATATATATATAATAATATATATATATATTGGGAATTTTAGGATGATCTAAGAAAATTTTAACCTTAGTCTAGTGAATTCCTGAAATTTATTTGTGAGAGCCCTGGGCTTTGTGTGAGGCTGGCTACGGTGGTGGTAGGTGGTCTACCCCGAGGCACTTTGACCAGTGATCAACGACAGCAACAACACGATTGGAGTTTGCACTCACATGTTGTCTAATATATACTACTACTACAAACATCAATACATGGGTTCGAAGGGCCCACAAGCACTTGTTATCCACTATAAATAGAGCAGTATCTTTAGCGCTATACTGCTTCCGCAGTATCTTTAGTGCTTGGCGATTGTTTATCACCATGTATTTATTGTGTTCATTAATAATATTTGGAGACATATAAATATTTGTGGCCTAGTCAAGGTGGGCAAGTGTGTTAACAACAGTGTGAGCGACATCGTGGCGTGCTTCACTACACAAGCGATGGTTGAAAAGTTGTGTGGGACATAGACCAGAGCGCTGCCCACATCTACAATCACTCGCATCAGTCGCAGCACGGCTGGGAAAAGTTGCAGCATTGACGGCACTGTGGGTTTGCGTCATGCTGCAACTGACGACAAATGTCGCCGCATGACGCCAACTTAAAATTGACCTTTAAATTTTCAAATAACCCTATAGTTTGCAACTATGGCCAACAATCGCAGACTAGTCGCCGATTAGTCGCCTAACTACGGCAAACCGTCGCTAACTGCGCCGACTACGGTCGGTGGGGGCTTGCCATAACCGGTGTTAGTCGCAGCACGGCTGGGAACAGTTGCCGTCGTGTGGCGACT
>JACEEZ010014409.1:40000-45000 GCA_016584305.1 Chionoecetes opilio
ACTGCACTTCGAAAAGCAGGGGTCGCTGGCTTTTAACTCACAATTTGGGGGAAAAGTTGGTCACTTGAAAAAAAAATATGGCTTATTTTACTGCCTTAAAAAACCCCAAATATAAAATTAAAAACTTTTTCTTCTATATGTATTTATATAGAAACCTGTTTTTTTAAAAAATTGTATAAACCAAAAAACCAAAGGGGGTTTTGTTAGGAGGGGAGGTAAAAGCTACTCTATGATATTATAATCAATAACGAAAGTTTAAATTATCTTTTCCTAGGCGTCTATTTTTCCCGTTATTTTGTGTATCATCGATAGAAACCTGGGAAATGCAAAGGTCGACGCTGAAGTGGCTGTTTTTTTTTCAATCTCCCCCCAAATCTCCCCCCCACCAATCCCCGCCGCGGCACGGCCCCCTCCTAATTATAACCTACATTGTCGCAGCAGCAAGCCGATTTTCGGCTTCCTTTTCTTCGTTTTTTAAGGGATTGCTTATTGTATTTTGACAAGCTTTGCCGACGCGCATACTGTCTTAGAAAAAAGTTAACATCCCCAAAATTTTACTGCCACAATACATGTAAAAAAAATATAAGCTTTCTACACGAGGGGAGTAATTTGCATTAAAATTCTATTATAAACGTTCCACTAAAGCGTCACCTAAATTGTAGAACAAAAGAAAAACTTATTTTTTTTTTTATTCAATGCGGTGCTCTAATTTTTCGGAAATTTATTTATAAAAATATTAGCCAAAACACAGTAGACCAAACCTTTATTAAAACTGCCAGCGACCACTGCATTTCTCGAGTTTCAGATCATTGGAATTGTGGTAAGTTAAATTTGGCATATTCCAAATTTCTTATTTTTATGGATGGGAATATGTAAAATAGGTGTGGAAAAAAAAGCAAATATAAAAATGATCATCTATTCTTTGTGAAAAAATTTTTTTATATNCTCTCTCTCTCTCTCTCTCTCTCTCTCTCTCTCTCTCTCTCTCTCTCTCTCTCTCTCTCTCTGAAAACGAAAGGTAAATGTTAGTTCCCTTATTTTTATTCAAGGAAGCATGATATTGACGGTAAAAGAGTATAGAGATGTTGCGGACCATTCACTGCGCATCGCTACTCTCAAACGTTCCTTTGTTTTTAGAAACTCCTAGAAGCTTCAAGCGTGGCGTTGGCTGCATGTACAAGGTGGTCCCTCTACCAACAACAGTACTACTATTCAGCGGTGAGTTACTTTACCTTACTTACTTACTTATACTTGGTTTACTTGGTCTTGTTAAGGGGCAAAGCCTCACAGTCGTGGTGGTCCACCGCTGCTGGCCAGAGCATTTTCTAAGCAAATCTTACTGGGCGACATTCCTTGGATATCCAGAGAAGGGTGGTGTAGACATATGTACCTGTTAAACTACAGTTTTGTGGTATTATCTTCCCCATTTGGTATGTTGTGTGACCCCTCCCCTCCCTTTCCATGCTGTGCTTATGAATCTTCCAGTGACAGCAACAAGTTTTCACTACGCAAACAATTGACGGGGTATATATGGCGGCACAAGATTAAATAGATATTAAAAGAAGAAATATATATAAATAATGATCCTATGCAGTATTAAGAAGCACTTTTGGATCTTACACACACAGACGTGATGAGCCATTGCATCCAGGAAGGATTTCATGAATAAATATCTTGTCGCCTATGGCTTAAAAATGTCCTTACTGGGCGACAGTTTTTCTTCACTGGGCGACATTTTGGTCGCCCAGTTAGCATGTTAAAAAATGCACTGCTGCTGCCAGTCCTGGCGTCCCTGTCTAACAGGGCCACCTGGTCTGGTATGGTGTTGGAGGTCCTACACTTGGCAGTGTAACCCGGTACTGGAGGTTCATCCGGCACTGTTCGTAGTATTTTGTCCAGTCCATATTTAAAGGTGTTGAAAGAGCACCCTGTGATGTTTCTCACATTTTTGTGGAGCTGTTGAAGATTTTGGGCCCTTCATGAGCCAGACTGGCAGCCAGTAAGCTGCCAGTAGGGTAATAATCCGCCCGGCTTAAATGTGTCCCGGCCTATTTCATTGTGTAGATCTAGTCATTCGAGTATTTTTATGTTTAAGCTGGCTTGGCAAATTAAGAATTTGCCTTGTAATAATTGTGAGATGCCCGGGTGCAACATGCATGGTGAATAGTAAGGTTAGGAGGTCACACAAGGTTAGGTCATGTTAGGATAGGTTAGGTAACGTTTGGAGGTTACAAAAGGTTAAATTAGGTTAGGTTACTTAAGGTATGGTTAAGGCCCGTTCACATCTTCACGACTCGACGGCGACCAGTCACGACTTGCTGAGTCATGCTGTGGGCGTCTGACCCAGACCGTCGCACGACTAGAGCACGTGTTATTTTAGTGCGTTATTTCCCCTTTCGACGGAGAGAGATAGAGTTTTTGAAACATTTATTGACATTATTATTATTATCGTCATCATCTAATATACTATACGAGTAGCCGTGTGTCTGTCTGTCTGTCTGTCTGTCTGTCTGTCTGTCTGTCTGTCTGTGTGTTTTGGGTAGCCGAAACTGTAAATTCAATTTTGATGAGAGTAGGCTCAAAAAATCGCAAATAAATCGTAGGTGGTAAGCGGCTTGGTTCCATGTCGATTGAATACTTTTGAAGGGGATTTTGGGGCTAAAAACACTTATGAGTACTAATAGATTACAAGAAGAAAGTCTGTGGTAGCCCTTTGCCGTATTTCACAAACTCCGTAGATTCATGGACTTACCGTTTGTGTGCGTGTGTGTGTGTATTCATCTAGTTGTATTTTACAAGGCCAGAGCAATGCTCGTGTGGCCCCGTCTCCATATCAACTTTTTTTTTTATCATTCATCCTTAGTGCTTTGTGTTGGCCGAAGCCAGCACCCCGGAGAGCAGGTCACAATGTGTCTGTGGGTAACGCGTATCCGGTAAGTTCACACATTTGAACGTTTTTTTGTATGTTTTATGATATCTGGCGCCTTATCGGTCGTACATACAAGGGCATACAAGCTATAGATGTTGATATATGGCTGCAGCAATATATGACAGTCAATACAGTAGCTAATAACGCCTCAAACTTAGCAAGGACAAATTCTTTCTAAGTTCGGTGGCAATGTTTTCCCACAGATATTGTTGATTGTTAATCCTTCATTACCGAGCCATACTGCAACACATCAAAACTAAAATGAAAATAATAATATTGTCCTCGAAAAATATCATTATTTCACAAAATCATTATTAAAAAAAAATAATATTTCACAAAAAACGTTCTCTTTCTCTCTCATATACATATATATATATATATATATATATATTATATATATATATATATATATATATATATATATATATATATATATATATAATATTATATATATATTGGGAATTTTAGGATGATCTAAGAAAATTTTAACCTTAGTCTAGTGAATTCCTGAAATTTATTTGTGAGAGCCCTGGGCTTGTGTGAGGCTGGCTACGGTGGTGGTAGGTGGTCTACCCCGAGGCACTTTGACCAGTGATCAACGACAGCAACAACACGATTGGAGTTTGCACTCACATGTTGTCTAATATATACTACTACTACAAACATCAATACATGGGTTCGAAGGGCCCACAAGCACTTGTTATCCACTATAAATAGAGCAGTATCTTTAGCGCTATACTGCTTCCGCAGTATCTTTAGTGCCTTGGCGATTGTTATCACCATGTATTTATTGTGTTCAATTAATAATATTTGGAGACATATAAATATTTGTGGCCTAGTCAAGGTGGGCAAGTGTGTTGACAACAGTGTGAGCGACATCGGTGGCGTGCTTCACTACACAAGCGATGGTTGAAAAGTTGTGTGGGACATAGACCAGAGCGCTGCCCACATCTACAATCACTCGGCATCAGTCGCAGCACGGCTGGGAAAAGTTGCAGCATGACGGCAACTGTGGGTTTGCGTCATGCTGCAACTGACGACAAATGTCGCCGCATGACGCCAACTTAAAATTGACCTTTAAATTTTCAAATAACCCTATAGTTTGCAACTATGGCCAACAATCGCAGACTAGTCGCCGATTAGTCGCCTAACTACGGCAAACCGTCGGCTAACTGCGCCGACTACGGTCGGTGGGGGCTTGCCATAACCGGTGTTAGTCGCAGCACGGCTGGGAACAGTTGCCGTCGTGTGGCGACTCGGCGACTGTCGTCGCATGACGGCAACCCAATATTGGCGGTTAAATTAGGTTTAGTCCGCGACTGCCCGTGGCTATCGCCGACAATCGCGGAGTAGTCGCCGACTAGTCGCTTAAATACTGCAACCCGAGCCAACCACGCAATTTTGGAGTTTCAGCCCCCCCCCCCCACCCTCCCCCAAACGGCTGCAGTCGGCACCGACTGGATTGCCTCAGCAAGTCGTGACTGGTCGCCGACGCGAGTAGTGGATTCGATCGACGATCGATCGACGCAAATTCATCAATCTGGGCACCCATTTTAAGGCTGCTTCCAATACCTTTTTATTTTTCTCAACCTTAGTTTAAAGTATATAATACTTTTTCATATGAATGATCTGAAATATCTTGATATTGTAGTATTGGTAACCACACCCATTTTCTCCACTTTAAGATAGACTTGATTACTAGAGTTAATTTGTAGTCCCATACCAGCCATTGTCCGATTTTAAAATATCATTTCACAGTACATATTCATTTATATTGATTTACACAAGCCATTTTAGGTTGCATTCATATGATTGTTGCAATTTTTGTGCATATATATATATATATATATATATAATATATATATATATGTACTTTCTTTTTCCATTCTGGTTTTTTTTCAATGTTTCTATGTTACAATGTCGGAAGTTACCGGACTTTACCAGATAAGATCCGTGAAGCTACACCTCCCGTACTTTCGCGGTTCCCGGACTTTTGTGGTTTTTGGACTGGGCTAACCCTCTAAGAGTCCGGAAAATGAAGGGTAGAGTGCATAATATATATATACTAGCC
>JACEEZ010014409.1:50000-52500 GCA_016584305.1 Chionoecetes opilio
ACACTCTGATACAGGAAGCTCTCCCCATCTGAAAAAGGAAGGCTCTCCCCATCTGAAAAAGGAAAAGCTCTCCCCACTGATAAAGGAAAGCTCTTATGAGCATAACCCTTTCCTCCTGAATCCTATTAATGAATTATCATTCACTTATATAACATACCGCTGAATACTTATATTATCCATGGAACATATAAGGGGGGAATATAAGATAAGAATGTTGTTTGCGTTTCATTTAAAAAAACCATGTGACGGGTTTTTTGTCAGACTGAGACGTCCGTCTGAGTCTGGAGAGGATGGAGGAGAGCCCTCGCTTTAAATAACACTTATAAGGACAGGCCAGGCCTCCTATGCGTTAATGAAAAGCTAACCACTCTCCCCTATTTTAAAATAGAAATATAGTTTAGATATAAATAACAAGGAGGGGGGGGGGGAATAGGAGCGAGGAAACCGAGGTCTTACCTGGAGGGGATGGAGGCGAGACTGGCGTCCCTCGGGGTGACTAGGGCGAGATTTGGCTTAGTGGCGGGAAAAAAGGGAATGTTCGGATTCTATGAACTTTGGCCTCTTCCTGAAGGGATTAACAGACCATGATGACTAATTAACCCAATGCAAACAAGTATAATATTTAAATTTTGGGTGCCTATTATACAGTTCCTTAACTTTGATATAGAAGAATTTAATATTTTTTCACTAATATCCGGGAAAGGGTTTTTTTTTTCCCTTTCGTTCAAGCCCACGAACGCGGTTTTTAGAGCGACGAGGTATGGGAGTCTGAATAGAAATTTTGGTAGACTTTCAATTTAGCGAATAACTCGACTAACCCATCCATGTATGAACGTGATCTTTCACTAAAGGTGACTATTTTGAAAGGGCCATTAAGAAACTAGGATGTTCCTTGATCTGATAGGAGGGGGAGGGGAGGATGAAAAGCTTTGAATCCACTAGTTATCAATGATCGCGAAAAAAGTGTCCCACGAATTTTGACTCGTACTCGGAGTGTATGGGGGGAGGGAGTGAGGGGGGAGGAAGTAGAAATGGGAGATAGGAAGAAAGAAGATAATTTCACGAGAAAAAGAAAAGATTGAATTGCTGACGGACATAACCCGGGAATTGTATGATGGAAGTCCCCCTCCTATCTCTTTTCCCAATAACGGGCATTACATACCTTTGAAAACTGATATGAATGAAACTGTCCCCTTGTGTTCATACATCCTTAGAATTGCTTTCAGGTTAACACAAAAGTCCTGTTACTGATCAAAAACGCTTTATGTCATATTAACGTAATACTTTTCGTATCTTTAACATATGTATCCACGTATTCATTATGTATATATAACGTTTTGAATCCTCTAATATCACGTTACATCATGATGTTATAAATACGTAATTGAAACGTAAAACCACTACGTAATATATTAGTAGAAGGAACACGTATTTCTGTAACGTATTAATTACGTTGAAAAAACGTATCGTAGCGACGTAACCAAACACTACCTAAATACAACATACACAATTCAAGAGCGAACGTATGATTTACGTATATATTACGAATTTTCCTAACGTTACCAAAACGCTACCTTCTCAAAACGTAAGGTTTACGTAGTGTGTTTGCTGGGCTAGCATTATCCAAAGATCGGTAATAATGAGCTCCAAGCTCGCACTGGGAGGGTGAAACAGGCGATCGCGAGTCCGACTCGCGTGATAGGCAGAATATGTGGGTGTCTTCGAGTTCGACCACTCGCCGATGGAAGAAAGAGTTGCTCTTAGGCGGGACTCGATCTCGTGAGATCGAGCTCGCCACTTCCAGACGCTACCACTCGGCCACAGCCTCCCCTGTATGTACAGTATACGTATGTATATGTACTAAGTACACCACCCGGCCCCCGGCCATCCCTCCCCCAGCAGAAGACCAGGACGCCCCAGGAGGTGCTGCAGTCCCTGGCAGCCAAGCGCGGCCTCGACCTCCTCGGAGGCCCCTTTGCCGAGTATCTGGATGGCGAGGACCCGCTGAGAGGGATACGAGACAGGTGTGTGTGTGTGTGTGTGTGTGGTTCACCTCAGCAATACAATCCCTGCTCCACCCTGTGTTACAGTGTTCACTCATAGATAAATGTGTGAAAGTAACCAGAACATATTATTTGGTGGCAGCGGTGACATTGTGGGACTCGAACACCCCGAAGAGACTGGTGCCTCCTACCAAAGCTTCTGCTCTGCTCTTTTCCACTCCGTGGACGCTATAAGGAGATTACGTGCGACGGTGCGCGTGTACGTTATAGCAAGGCTAAATCCCATAACACACGGTCCTATATGCTTGTAGTGATTGGGCCTCTTTTGCGCAGGTTCGTGTACCCGAGGATAGCCGACCTGCACGACGCGGAGGCGAGCCTGACGGAGGGTCAGGAGGAGTGTGTGTACCTGTGTGGCAACTCCCTCGGCCTGCAGCCCCGGACCACCAAGCACAGGGTGATGCAGGTGCTGGACTCATGGGCTAAAGTGTAAGTGT
>JACEEZ010014409.1:67500-70000 GCA_016584305.1 Chionoecetes opilio
TATCCTGATATCGTATTATTGGTAACCACACCCATTTGTCGCCTCCGTGGTGCAGTGGCCGTGCCTGGCTACGAATCTGCGGGCCCTGGTTCGATCCCGGGCCAGGGCAAGTCGGTGACCAGCCTACCCAGCTGTTCTTCCTTCCTTTCGGGGTTGATAAATGGGTACCTGGGGTAACCTGGGGAAGGTAACTGTGGTAACCCGGGAGTCACACTA
The DNA here is from genome assembly GCA_016584305.1 of Chionoecetes opilio. Taxonomy (NCBI): domain Eukaryota; kingdom Metazoa; phylum Arthropoda; class Malacostraca; order Decapoda; family Majidae; genus Chionoecetes; species Chionoecetes opilio. The sequence goes on from JACEEZ010014409.1 coordinate 67,717, forward strand.
GCCCTGTGTCCCGGGGTAACGGGTTCTCACCCACCACAGGCTCTAAGGGCTAATGCCACGGAGATGAGCACCGCATGCCACGCGCAGCTTAGCGTATGCTCCCATCTTTACCTTTAAGTAATTGTGTAAGTAAGTAATTAAGCATCTTCTCTTCCACCCACGAGCACAATCAACTTTCTTTGAAAGAGAACAGTGTTGCAGGAACCTACTGCGTAATGACGTCCAGTCACAACAGTGTGGTTTGGGATTATTTCGAGATTTTCTCCAGTGATATTGCACAGTGTAAACTTTGCAATAATAGTTATTGATATATTAGTTAATACTAATTATTCATGCAAGATATTATCATGTAAATATTCGTGTAAGAGTGGGTCCTCGTCCCGCAAGCTGGCAACAGAAAATTGAATGGAATTTACATTAGACATTAATTTTTTTATGTCTGAACTCTTACAATACATACAAAATATTTCAGTTACCTGTATGTTATAAAAAATTGCGTATTAAATGACATGTTATGTAATATTCGCAATTCGCATTCGCATATATCAAAACCAAATATTCGCATTCGCATTCGCATTCGCATTCGCGAATACGGAAAATAGACATTCGGTCCATCACTAATACACACACACACACATACTGGTGCTCGTTAGTTGCAGTGAGGGACCGGAGTGGTTGAGGGGAGGTTATCCAAGAAGAGAAGCGAGCAATCTTCCGTAGGTAGTTTATTCCAAGAACAAGAGATAGGTCTGGTCACACCAGCGGAGGGCTGGTGTTAACGACCGGACGACAGGGGAGCGACTGACCAGCGGCGACACAGCGCGCGCTGGTGTCATGTCGACTTATCACTAATTGCAGTTCACCTCACTTCTCGCCAGGTGGCCATAGTGTCGTCTCTCAGAAATGGGGACAAGGTGCTTTAAAGTAATCAGTTAGGCATTTTTATTGTTTTGTTTATCAGCTGATGCTGTACTTCAATGAAGTTTTTAGTATCCAATGTATATCATAATATGCATACTCTAATATTAATAAACGAATTTCATCGTTGTGTGAAAACTAAAAAAATTATAAGGACATTTAACAAATAGCAATAGTGAGGCCTGTTACAATGTTAAAACAGTCAGTTCTTACAGACATGCCAATGAGATGTAACTAGGGACTATATTGAGCCAACTCCTGAAAGGAAAACACATGTCATTGTCTGGAACTATTGAAATAATGGCATACATTATAAAGGCTGGGGCTTCAGTGGCAATCATATGCCGCAGCCTTTCCCGCTGCCAGGCGCACGAGAGTCCGCATGTCACGGCTGGGGGGCTACATTCAGAGAGGCTTACTTCCGGTCTGCACGACCTAGCGACTTCCAACAGCTGTTCTGGGCAACTTTTGGCATTCTGCAGACGTACTTAAAGACGTTAAGCTGTCAAAACAAAGCGACCACGGTAGGGGTGGCGTAGAGCACGCAATATACATAAAAATACTCATAAATTGAGTATATATGATGTTTTCTGACTCAAGAACTGAACAGGGCAAGTATACAAATGAAATTAGGCCTTAAACCTATCTCCTACCCTCATGGTGAGTTTATTATGGGGTGATGAGCCTAGTGGTGAACGGCGGCACCTCACCGAGACCCTGACCGAGACCACCTCGCCTCACCACCCCGGCGGGTAGCTGCCACCAACCGCCACGCATCAGACTGAAGGTATAATGGCTCCCTTTTCCTTAATAAAACCCCAAGCCCTTGTCCATCCAGCCGTGATGGGTATCGGGTGTTAGCCGGGGTTTGTGACCCGCCTCCCGGGGTGGTTGCTTCCCCCAAATGGCAGGAAGACCAGTTACGAATAGAGAGATTATCAAGCGGAAAAGATCACCCATAGTGACACCGTAGCGCCACTGCCATATCTCGTACCAGAATCCCCGCGACTTCCGGGTTGTACAAATAGAGGAAGTTAGTTAAGCTAAACACCGTGCCCTTTAACTCTTTCTGAATGTCTGCCCTGGGCCGGCTGGCCATAAACATTAGAAGTACGATGACTTAATTGTGTTTGTGTGTTAACTGGACCAACCTCTCTCTCTCTCTCTCTCTCTCTCTCTCTCTCTCTCTCTCTCTCTCTCTCTCTCCAATGATAGTAGTAATAGTAGTATTTATTATATTACAATAAATCGTATGTAGGAGGAGGAGGAGGAGGAGAGCCGTGTTACCTCCACTCCCCCTCCTTCCCTTCCTTCCTCCCTCCTTCTCTCCTCCCTTCCTTCCTTCTTACCTTTCACATATTAATAA
>JACEEZ010014409.1:72500-120000 GCA_016584305.1 Chionoecetes opilio
TGTATATATATATATATATATATATGTATATTATATATATATATATATATATATATATATATATATATATATATATATATATATATATATATAATGTTTGTGTATGCATGATTTATTCATATGATTCATTCATATCTCTTCTTGTGACAAGGAATATAAGAATGTTGTATGTATTCTGTGAATGCCCTTTGAAGCGGCCATATGAAAATTCATACGAAAACATTCGGACGAAACATTTTTTCTGGTGAGTTCTGATGTGCTTTAAATCAATCTGCTAGCCGTTTCTGTCGCAATTTTTTTTTTTTTTTTTTTTTTTTTTTTTTTTTTTTTTTTTTTTTTTTTTTTTTTTTTTATAAAGATAAGTAAAGGTTAGGTTAGGTATATAATAGGTTAGGTTAGGTATAGATTCAGTCAGGTTTCAATTTGTGTTTGTGTAATTTTTGTTGCAAATCACACACACACACACACACAAATTGTGACAGAAACGGTTAGATTCATTCAAAGCACATCAAAACTCACCCCAAAAAAATAGTTTCGTCCATCAACGGAAGTTCGGTGTTCATCTGGAAATTTACCAACTTTCATATCTGTTGAACAATTATGATGAAAGTTTGCGTGTGGTCTATGCTTTAATATGGTGTATAATAATAGGTGTAGATAATGAGTAGTTGTTATGAATAAATGGAAGATTACTGTGACTGACGTGACTGACAGGAAGATAACAAGTGCCTTTATTAGTGAACTGAATTATTATCATTCTCTTTTCTCTGCGTATGAATTTTTTCTCCACCTAGTCGTCCACTTTGACATGCTTTAAGTAAATAAGTTATATATTGTTGTAATTGTATATACATTGATAAAAGAAAGATGAGAAGTATAAATAAAGTATCAGTTAACGATGTCATATTCTATCTTTGTTCATCCACTGCTTAAGTTAAGATCAACATAGCATTTCAGGGTCATTTAATTCTCAAATGTGACTATACTGTTGATTTTCACTGTTGTCTATGTGCATTAAAAGAAAGGTAAAGGACGTGGTTATGTGACTAAGGGCAGTAAACATACATCACATCCTTTACTTTTCTTTTAATGCACATAGACAACAGTGGCAAGGTTTCTGCAACGGAAGGAGCTGTAGCAAGAACCGTTGCAGAAAGTTAATGGTACATACCAGGAAGGTTGTGGCAATGTGCTTGCTGAAGGTAGTAGTAACGTAGCAAAAACGTAATGGGATGTAGCAAATAGGTTGTGAGAAGGTGATGGTACGTGATCAGAAGGTAGTACAAAGGTTGTAGTTACGTGCAAATGGTTCGCTAAATGTTGTATAAAGGTTGTCCGTTACGTAGTGAAATACGTAGTTAGGACGTACCTGGGCGTCCACACAAATTCGTACTAGTTACGTATTTTTGCTACGTAAAAGTTACAAAACCGCTACCTTTATATTACGTAAAAAATACGTAACTGTGTTAGCTGGGAGGACCTCACACACCACACAACCCCATCCCCTTGCTCAAGGAGGACAGTAACCGCCCGAATTTGTCAGCGAAAATTCCTGGGACGGGAGGATTCGAACCGGTTAACCACTGAACGGCAGGCCAATGCTCTATCCACTTGACTATCATGGCGGTGTGTGTGTGCAATAATAATGATAATGATAGAAATGCTTCAATATCAATAATATATGCTTCAATAATAATATATGCTCATTTACATGGCATGCAGTCAGGAAATGAAAATATAAACTTAGACCATCCTTGTGGAAGTGTGTGGTCTGTCTGTAGTGAAAGAGCACTTTTGTCTTTGACCAATGACCAAAGCAGTCCATGAGCCTCACCCACCAATGGCTATGATGGAGACCAAGGATAATACAAGATCGGTCATTATGAGCTCTAAACTCTTTTCGGGAGGGTCAAGGCTGGCAATTGCGAGTCCAGTCCGCGTGGGCAAGACCGTGGGTGAATGAATGGCACGCATGCTATACACAATATTGAAAAATGATCACTTACCTTGAAAATCTCCATGTTGTCTTCGTCTGTCGTCTTCTCTCTCTCTCTCTCTCTCTCTCTCTCTCTCTCTCTCTCTCTCTCTCTCTCTCTCTCTCTCTCTCTCTCTCTCTCTCGTCGGGAGGAGCAGCGCTGTGGATGTGGACCCGTCTGGGTGTTATGGTGATCTGATGTGAAATTGTGTGGCCGCACTGCTTAAGTGTGTGTTGTTGTTGTTTTTTGTTGTTTTTTGTTTTTTAACATATGTGCCTATAGCGCCTGTAGGCAGTGGTGACCCAGGGCTCGGATGGTAGGCTCTGGAGGTTCACTTGAGGGTTCTGATGGTTGGTCCTCGCCCGTTGGTGGCGCAGGCGGTACCTGGAACTGTCGCCGATATGAACTGTCGCCGATATCGGCGACTGTTCCAATTTTTCACGTCGGCGGGAGTTCCAATTGTCGGCGACAGTTCTAGTTCTTGATCTTGATATTACAGTACTCAATATATCATTTAATAAGCTTTTAATCATGTTTCTGCATTCAGGGATTAAATACCAGCAATAACTTTAACTATCAAAGACTTTCAATGGGAGAAATATACTTGTAAAGTTGTCAACACCCTTCTCCTGACTCCGCCCCCTTGGAGACTTGACCTGGCGCAGCATCGCAAGCGACGCAAGGCGATCGCAATAGTACGGCCCTAGGTGTCTTGAAGACACCTTCACCTCCCTCTCCTTAATTCTCTCCTTCTCTCATTCCATCCTTTCCTCCTCTATTTCATCCTTGTTCGAGACAAACATGTAGGAGCCACGAACATACATATATATATATATATATATATATATATATATATATATATATATATATATATATATATATATATATATATATATGAGCTTCCAGCAATAACTTGAACTATCAAAGACTTTGAATGGGAGAAATATACATGTAAAGTTGTCTACAGCCTCCTCCTGACGCCGCCTCATTGGAAATTAGCGCGGAAGAATACCCTACCCGCCCCTTCCCCCCCACTGGGAGAATCCCACGGGGAGTGTCCTCCCACCGTCGTCGTTGCCCGAAAAAGAAAACGAGTAGCGAAATTTGAAACCGTATATACTTGCAGATACAAGGCATAAAACAACGCTGAAACAGGGTAGACTATACAGTTATATAAACTACTGTGTATCATCTTCAGTGGCACATACAAATCAATAGTGATGCTATAATTCGCAATATATGGCGCCTGGCGACATTAGTGCAGGTGGCGCCTTTAGTGTTATATTTATACGGTAGTAGTACGTATTTATTTATTTGAAGTTTATTTATGTAATCATAAAAAATGCTTGGGGTTCGATAACCAAACTGAATTTCCAGACGGGGTCTGGTGTTTTTTTTTTTTTTTTTTTTTTTTTTTTTTTTTTTTTTACATCACAAGGAACTGGCCAAGGGCACAGCAAAAATGGGTAACACAAAGCCCGCTTAGTTGCCAGTCCCTATAAAGAAAACAGTAAGAGAATAAAAATAAAAAAGAGGGGTGAGCCAATTTAGTTCGGGAATAAATTTAGTATATATATATATATATATATATATATTATATATATATATATATATATATATATAAATATGTACCGGGAAAGTGGTACACAACTTGAATATGATGAGTAGAGGCAGGGCAGGAACCGGAACATGAGATGAGCGAGTGGCGGTGGGTGTTGGTAGCGTCGTTGTGGTAGCCGTGGCACGAGCGGTCTAGGCTCAGAGGTGCGTGGGTTTAAGGTCTGTGTATGTCTACCGAGTTTCTCTTAAAATATGCGTGCATGGGTATGAGGAATAATTACCAACTTGTAGACAAGATGAATATATTGCTCAGCAGAAGTGGAGTACAGGAACAGTGGAATATGTTGGGGCGGGCGGCACAACGTGGCCGCCCCGACGAGACGAGCGCAAAATATGTGTGTGACCTCTGAGGGCCGTGAGTAGTGAGTTGAGTGTGAGTAAGTCTCGGGCAGACGCGGTCTACCCTATTTATGGACAGGTCAAGGAGCGCGGAGAAAAGACACCTGGCTAATGGGGGCGGGAACTAGGAAAATACCTCCTGACAGCTGCCTAGTCGGCGTAGGTCAAAGAAGGTCCTAAGACAGTAATTGGAGAGAGTAATTGGAGAGAGTACAGTACATTACCCCCCGCATTATGTACTGTCTCCAATTACTTCTCTCTCCCAACGGTATCCACTTCCTGTTTTGTCTGATTTGTTGCAGTCACTGGGTGAACATAACGCGGTATTTACTTCTCTTGATCTTATGTCCGGATTCTGGCAAGTGCCCTTGGCCCCCGAATCGCGTCCGCTCACTGCGTTCAGCACGCCCGCGGGTCACTTTCAGTACCTACGCTTGCCTATGGGTCTGAAAAATTCGCCTATCTGTTTTCAACTTCTCATTAACGAAGTTTTTCGTGATCTCCTCGGTAACGGTGTTTTTGCTTATCTGGATGACGTAGTGGTCGTGTCACGCGATATGGAGACTCACTTCGACAGACTCACTGATGTTTTTGAGCGTCTCTCTCATGCCGGGTTAAAAGTCAAGCTTACAAAGTGTCATTTTCTCAAGAAGCGTCTCTCATTCCTCGGTCATGTTGTTGACGCAAATGGTCTACATACGTCAGATGACAATACCGCGGCGGTCGAGAATTTCCCTCGCCCCACCTCTGTTAAGGAACTCTAAGTCATTTCTGGGTCTATCAGGGTTTTACCGCCAGTTTGTTCCTCAATATGCACGGCTCTCTTCCCCATTGCTACGTTTGCTTCGAAAAGACACCTGGCTAATGGGGGCGGGAACTAGGAAAATACCTCCTGACAGCTGCCTAGTCGGCGTAGGTCAAAGAAGGTCCTAAGAGAGTAATTGGAGAGAGTACAGTACATATATATATATATATATATATATATATATATATATAATATATATATATATATATATATATATACACACACACACACCAGATAGAGAGAGAGAGAGAGAGAGAGAGAGAGAGAGAGAGAGAGAGAGAGAGAGAGAGAGAGAGAGAGAGGAGAGAGAGAGAGAGAGAGAGAGAGAGAGAGATGAAAATATATATATATATTTTCATATCTCTCTCTCTCTCTCTCTCTCTCTCTCTCTCTCTCTCTCTCTCTATATATATATATATATATATATATAATATATATATATATTATTATATATACACACACACACACACACACCAGACCCCTTCTGGAAATCCAGTTCGAATATCGACCCCCAAGCATTTATTATGATTACATAAATAAACTAAAAAAAAAATAAAAAAAAAATATTTGCCCTTGGCCAATCCATTATGATGAAAATAAAATACACACACACACACACATACACACACACACACACACACACACACACACACACACACACACACACACACACACACCTGGACAGCTCGGTGAGTTACAGCGTCAGGCACCAATCTGTCGTCCGGAGTTCGATCCCCGGTCCCACTCATTACCGGGGATTTTTTCACTGATAAATTACTGTCTCCCTTGAGCAAGTGGATAGGTGGGTGTGGTGTGTGAGGCCCAGCATTACCCAAAGATCGGTATTTATGAGCTCCAAGCTCGCACCGGGAGGGTGAAACTGCCGATTGCGAGTCCGACTCGCGTGGACAAGACCATGGGTGAACCATGGCCAGTGGCGGATTTACATTGAGGTTAATGAGGCTGCAGCCTCATGCCCCGGGCATTTAGGCGTCCCCGATGAATAGATAAATAGATAAAATAAATAAAAAATATATTTAATAAAATATAGTAATAAAAAACATGTACGTATAAGAACACTGATATACTGAAGGCAGCCATAACTCGACATTCGAGTTGGTAGTATATTTTGGCGACTTGTTACTTAGGTCTTTTATATTATGCGGTTACTTAATAAACATTCTTAATGATTTCAAACAATAAAGTTATTTTGAAATAGTACGATCAAATCACGGTCTTCGAAGCGAGTGATGTGAGTGAGTGAGTTGTAATAAGTGGTGAGGTATGAGTGTGGGAGTAATGAGTGGTGAGGTATGGATGTGGTAGTAATGAGTGGTGAGGTATGAGTGTGAGAGTAATGAGTGGTGAGGTATGGATGTGGTAGTAATGAGTGGTGAGGTATGAGTGTGGGAGTAATGAGTGGTGAGGTATGATTGTGGTAATGAGTGTGGGAGTAATGAGTGGTGAGGTATGGATGTGTGAGTAATGAGTGGTGAGGTATGGATGTGTGAGTAATGAGTGGTGAGGTATGGGTGTGTGAGTAATGAGTGGTGAGGTATGGATGTGTGAGTAATGAGTGGTGAGGTATGGATGTGTGAGTAATGAGTGGTGAGGTATGGGTGTGTGAGTAATGAGTGGTGAGGTATGGGTGTGTGAATAATGAGTGGTGAGGTATGGGTGTGGGAGTAATGAGTGGTGAGGTATGGGTGTGTGAGTAATGATTGGTGAGGTATGGATGTGTGAGTAATGAGTGGTGAGGTATGGGTGTGGGAGTAATGAGTGGTGAGGTATGGGTGTGTGAGTAATGAGTGGTGAGGTATGGATGTGTGAATAATGAGTGGTGAGGTATGGATGTGTGAGTAATGAGTGGTGAGGTATGGGTATGGTAGTAATGAGTGGTGAGATTTGACTGTCCTTTTTTCTAAATGATCCTATTTCCATGGGAATTCTGTCTTATATTTGTTAGATCAGTGGTTCCTAACCTTTGTTCTGTTGTTTCCCCCTTCCCCCTGTTAAACCATCCGGATTTCCCACCTTCATGTGGTGAAGAAAAAAAGTAGCCAAAACACAACATTTACTTGCTTAATAACAAGTATATAGACACTATCCTCTCTTTATATATACACTTAAAGAAATATGAAGTCTGATATAAATAAGAATAGCTGAACTCTGAACTTTAAGAGATTTTTTTCTGTCGACTAAATGCTAGTAATTTAGATGTCCCTCGGATAAATTTCCCCCCTAGAATCCTTGAATTTACCCCCAGCGGGAAATTTCCCCCAGGTTGGAAAATACTGTGTCAGATAGTCTGGCAACCGTTAGTTGACCACCATTCATTACAAATTCTGGTGGTCACTGGCATCTGTAACATTATACGACTTAAGAGGCCAGGTGGCAGTGTAAAGTAAGTCTGGGCCCAGACGCGGTCAAACCCTATTTTGGAAAAGGTCAAGGAGCGCGGAGAAAAGACCCTGGCAAAGGGGGGGGGGGAACTAAAAAAATCCCCCCCTAAACCCTGCAGTCGGCGTGGTCAAAAAAGGGGTCCTAAACGTAATTGGAGAGGGTAATTGGGAGAGTCCCGTAAAATTACCCCCCGCATTATGTACTGTCCCCAAATTTTACTTCTCCCCCCAAAGGGTATCCCTTCCTTTTTGTCTGTTTTTGTTGCATAAACCGGGGGTGAACATAACCGGTTTTTACTTCTCTTGCTTTGCCCGGGATTCGGGAAAGTGCCCCTTTGGGCCCCCGAACCCGGGGGGGGGGGGGGGGGGCCCGCTCACTGCTTTTCAGCCCCCCGGGCGGGTCACTTTCAGTCCCTACGCTTGGCCTATGGGCCCTAAAAAATTTCCCCCTTTCTGTTTTCCACTTCTCTTAAACCGAATTTTTTCCCCGGGGGGATCTCCTGGGTAAGGGTTTTTTTTTTGCTTATCTGGTTTGCCCGAAAGTGGCCCGGGGTAAAGGGCGATAGGGAACTAAACTTCGACAGACTCACTGATTTTTTGGGGGGGGAGCGCCCTCCCCTAAATCCCGGGTTTTAAAAGTAAAGTTTAAAAGTGCCTTTTCCCTCAAAAGCCCCCTCATTCTCGGCCCATGTTGTTGCGCAAATGGTCTAACATACGTCGATAAACAATCCCGCGGGGGCCCGAGTTTTTTCCCCTTTCGCCCCACCTCTTTTAAAGGGAAACTCTAAGTCTTTTCCCGGGGTTTATCTTCGGGTTTTTTCCCCGCCATTTTGTTCCTCAAAAATGCACGGCTCCTTCCCCATTGCTACTTTTTTCTTCGAAAAGACACCTGGCTAATGGGGGGGGGAAAACTGGGAAAATCCCTCCTGACAGCTCCCTAGTCGGCGAAAAAAAAGGTCAAAAAAGGGTCCTAAGAGAAAAATTTGGGAAAGGGTCCCGTAAAATAAAAAAAAATTTAAAAAAATTTTTTTAATATATATATATTAATATTTTAATATATATATATATATAATATATATATATATCCCACACACCACACCTTTGAAGAAGAGAGAGGAGAGAGAGAGAGAGAGAGAGAAAAAGAGAGAGAAAAGAAAAGAGAGAGAAGAGAGAGGGGAGAAGAGAAGGGAGTTAAATTTATATATATATTTTTTTCCATTCTCTCTCTCTCTCCCCTTTCCCCTCTCCCCTCTCCTCCCTATATATATTTTAATTTATTATTATATTTTTATATAATTTATGATATATTTTATAAAACCCAAAAAAAACCCCCCTTTAATTTAATATAAAATTTTTTTGCTTAATAAATAAATAAAAAAAAAAATAAAAAAAAAATTATATTTTAATATTTTATATAAAATAAAATAAAAGAACAAAATAAAAAAAAAAAAAAAAAAAAAAAAAAAAAATTTAATTGGTATTAATAAAAATTTATTGTTTATATTCCTTTTTTATAAAAATTATTTTTAGAATATATTTTTTATAATTAAAAATCTTTTTTTTAAATACCCAACCCCACCAAGGGGAAACCCCTTCGGAAATCCGGTGGGTTGGCCCCCAAGCATTTAAAACCCATAATTTACAAAAAAAAAAAAAAATATTTTGCCCCCCTTTTCCCCCCAATTTTAAAAATGATAAAAAAAAAATAAAAAAAATAAAAAACACCAAAAACACAAAACAACACCAAACCTGACATTGGGTTTGGAGTTAAGGCGCTTTTCTTGGCCCAATTTCCCCCCGGTTTATTTTAAAAAACATTTTTTTAAAACCTGTTTTTTTAAATTCCTTCTCCCTTGGGGGGGGGAAGGGTGGGGGGTGGTTTTTTGGTGAGGAAGATTAAAAGATTCGGTATTTTGGGAGTAATGAGGGGGGAAATGGGAAAGGGGGGGGGTTTGGATTTGATGGGGTGGGAAAAAATTGGGAAAGGGATGGGGATTTTAATTGGGGTTAATGATGTGGGAGTAATGGGGGGATTTAGGGTTTTGGGGGGAATATTAATGGGGTTTTAAAAAAATTAAAAATTTATTTTAAAGATAGTTAAAAATGTGTATAAAAAGGGTATATAAAGGAGAAAACTAAATTGGGGTTGGGGTTGGGAAAATTTTGGGATTGGGGTTAATTAGGGTTTTTTAAATATTTGGGTTTTTAATAAATTTGGTAAGGGATTTTAAACTTAAGTATTTGTAGTAATAATGGTTGAAGGGTGGGGGTTGAGGGGGAGGGGGAGTTGTATAAGTGGTGGGGTTTTAAGGGAGTGTGGGGTTAAGGGTTTGGTAGTATGGTGGGGGTTTTATTTTTTTAAATGATTTTGGTAAATTTGGTTTAATTTTGAGTTTTGGGTTTTATTTGGGGTTTGTTGTTTTGTTTGGGGGAAATGATTTATTATTTTTGGGGAAAAAAGGTAAAAAAATTTAATTGGGTTATAAAAGTTTGAAAAATTTTTTATATTATTAAAAAGGTAGGGGTTTGGTTAAATAATTGGTAAATTGGGAATTTAAGAGTTTTTTGGATTGGGGTTAGAAATTTTAGGGGTTGGGGAAAAATTTTTTAATTTTTTTGGGAAAATATTTTTTGGGGAAAATATTTTTTGGGGATTAGTAAGGGAAGTTTTTGAAATTTTAAATTTTGGGGGGGTATGGATTGTAAAAATAAAGTTGAGGAGGGGTGGGGATTTTGGAAGGGGTTAAAAATAAATTGCGTTGGGGAGGATTAAATTAATAGGGAAAAAGTTAAATGGAAAGTGTTTGGGGTATTTAAAGGTTTTGTGGGGAAAGCGGTCCCTTTTTTCCAAACCTTTTTTTTCCAATGGGATTCCGTCTTTTTTTTGGGGTTTAGACCAGGGGGGTTCCTAACCTTTGTTCTTTTTTTTCCCTTCCCCCTTTTAAACCCCCGGGTTTAACCCCCTTTCCCCCAAATTTCGGGAAAAAACCCCCCAAACCCAAAACCCCATTCTTCCTTTTTACGTAATTTACCCCTTTCTTCTTTTAATACCTTTTGTTTAACCCCCTTTTTTAATAAGAATAGTTTTGCCTTTTTGAACTTTGGTTTTTTTTCTTTTGTTTAAATTTAAATTTGTTTCCCCCCTTTTAAAATTTTCCCCCCTTTCTTTTTTAACCCCCAGCTTTTCCCCCCAAGGTTTAAATTTCCTGTGTAAATGCCTGGGAACCCTTATTTCCCCCATTCTCAAAGGTTCCCGGGATATCCCCCCCTTAAGAACAACTTTAAACCCCCGGGGATCTTTCAAGGGCCCCCTTCTCACCCCCCAGGGGGCCAAAACCCGACATTATCCCCGGGCCCAAGAGAATTACTAAAAGCTTTTTCGGCTCTTTCCCCCCCGGTTTGGGGGGTTTCCTTTTCCCTTATCCCCAAACTCGGGCCCGCCCCCTTTTTTGTTTTCCAAAATCTTCCAGACCCCAGTTCCCCTCTCTCCCTTTCGCTCCCCCTCCCTCTTTCTCTCCCCCCGTTTTCTCTCCCCCTCTCCCTCATTCTTCTCTCTCTCTCTCTTCTCTCTCTTTCCCTTCCCCCTCTCTCTCTCTCTCTCCCCTTTTTTCCCCCTTCTTTTCTCTCTCTCTCTCTCTCTCTCTCTCTCTTTTCTGGTCTCTCTCTCTCTCTCTCTCTTTTCCTCTCTCCCTCTCTCTCTCCCTTTTCCCTTAAAAAAAGCCTTACAATGGGTTTTGGGTTTTGGTTAGGTTTTGGGTTGGGGTTAGGAAAGGTTTAGGTTGGTTAGTTAGGTTTGGGTTTCCGTCCATTGAGGGGAGAGGGGGGGGGTACCTATTGAAAGGGGTTTTGTTCAAAAGTTTTCCCCCCCCCCCTCCTCCCGTCAATGGCGGACCTAACCAAACCCAAACCTTTTTAAAACCCTTTGTTCGGGTAAGCCCCGCCCACCCCTCTCCCGTCAATGGACGGCTTTTTTTTTTTTTTTTTTTTTTTTTATCTTTTTTACGGTACGAGGGGGGATCCTTTTTTTTTTTTTTTATTTTTTTTTGTCTAAAGAAAACCCCGTCAAATAAGTAAATCTTTTCAAGAAAGTGTTTTTGGGGAAAGGATACAGTGGGCCTGAAAACAAAATTATTTCCCCCCTTGCTCTTTCCCTCTTTTCCACAGGGTCATAAAAAGCATCCCCCATTTTCCCCTTCACCCGGGTCAACTAAACCATTATGTCCCAAACCCACCCAGGGGTGGCCCAACGTCCCTTCTTCTTCCCCCATTTTTTTTTTTTATAAAATGAAAAAAAAAAAAGGGAAAAAAAAACCAATTTTCACCCGGGAAAAATAATATTGCGGGGGTCAAATCTTTTTCCCTGTTTGTCCTCAAAAAAACCCCCGGGCCTTGGTTGGGTTACCAAGGGTTGACGTGTTTTCTAATTCAGTAACTGGCTCCCCTTTTTCCCAAAAACGCCATCTTGTTTTTTGGGGTCTTTAGCACGGACACCTCAAGGCCAGGCAGGGGGATTTGGAAAATTTTTTACCGGTGAGGATGTGGTTTTGATATCTTCCAAGTTTTGATACTTTTTTTTCAACCTTTTAAGCGTTTTTCCCTTCTATTCATTATCTTTTTTTTTTTCGGGGTTTTCTGTTTCATCGCCGTGGATTTCTAGCCCTCGTGAGTATTTTTTTCCCAGCCCTTTTCTTTTTGCCTGTCTAGAGTGTTTTGGGTTTTCCCGCTTGGTTTTCGATAAAAAACTTTTTTTCCCTTTTTTTTTTTTTTGTGGGGGGGGGGGGTTTTTTTTTTTCCCTTTAAAATTGGGGTTTTTCCATTTTTTCCTGCCTCTATGTATATTTTTTTTTCCAGTTTTCTTTTATTTTTCTTCATCTACACAAACCCGGTTCTTTAAACAGTGATTAATTTTCCTCCCTTGTTTTTTTGGAGACTTCAAGAATTTCAAGTTTTCCCCTTTTTATTTTTTTTTTTCCATGTTTTCAAAAGGGGTATTCATATCTGGAAATTATTTTTTTAAAATTTTTTTTAAGTAAGAATTGTAATCCCCTTTTAATTTTTTCCAAACCCTTTTTCATTAAAAATTTAACCCCGGGGTGATTACTTTTCCCCGTTACAAAAAGCTTGAGTTTGGGAGCCAAAGGGGCTTACTGCAGACATCCCCACACAAACAGACCCCCTTCCCCTCCCCATGGTTTTTTTTTTCCGTTTAAAATTTTTTTGAATTTTTCTATCTCCCCCACGTTTTTTCTTTTTCCCCCCCCCACCCCACCACTGTGTTTTTTTTAAAGAAATTTTACTTTTTTTTATGTATTTATTTTTTTTAGTATTATTTTTATTTTTTTTTAAAAAAAATGCCCTTGTATGAGGTCTTTTTTAAAATACATTTCCTCTTTTTTTCCTTTTCCTTTAAACCCGGGGGTTTTAAACTATCCACCTCAAAATTTGCATGGGGTTTTTGAAAAACTCTACTTTTAAATCGCCAATTTCCCTATCCTCCTTTCCAAGGGGCCCTTAAAATTCTTTTTTTTTTTTTTTTTTTTTTTTTCCTCCCACATAAATTTTGGGAAGGATTGAAGAATACTCCAAACTTGGGTGCTCTGGTGGCGAATATCATTTTCCCTACTACGCCCCCTGTTAAAAAAGGGGCCGCACACTTTTTGTTTTTTTTTTCCGATAACCATGGAAAATCATTTGTGGTCCACCTTTTTTTTTTTTTTTTTTTTTTTTATAAATCACCATAAGATTTCCCCGAGTTTTCTCCTACAAAACCCCCCCCCCCTAAAAACCCCCCCAACCCCCTCCTCCCCAAAATTTTGTACCCCCCCTTTCCTCCCCCTTCATAGTGGGGAAATAAAAACAAAAAAAAGGGGGAAAAGGACGGGAGAATTTTTACAACCATTGAGGAGGGTTTAGAAAAAAGATTAAAAAACCCTAAATCTTATTAATCATCCTTGCCCCCTCAAAGGGAATATAATCCCATGCAAATTGTGGGAAAAACCCCTTATATAAAAATTTTAAAAAGGTAAGGGTTCTTTGCTTAAAAGGGGTTTTCTTTGGTAGTAAAACTCCCCATTTAAGTTCCTTTAGGGTTAGCACCAATTGGGTTTTGTGAATTTTTCCTCGTATATTTTTGTGTCCTTCCCCTTGGGTGTTCAGGGGAAACCCAAAAAACCATTAACTATATCAAATTTTTCTAAATTAGTGGTTAAAAATTTTTTTTTTTAAGGAATTAATTTTTTGTTTTTGCTTAGTTATTTTGGAAGTCAAGAGGGTAGGGAAAAAAACCGCATTTTTAAATTTATGTATTTAAAAAACAAGGAAAACGGAAAAGTACCTAACAACCCCCGACGGGTTTTTTTTTCCTTTCGACAATGAAATGCTGTTTTTTAAAAGAATATAATATCTCTCCCCTCTCTCTCTCTCTCTCTCCATATATATATTTTAATATATCCCATCTTTCCCTTTAAAAGCTCTATAAACCCCTTTTTGGGAAACAACCTTTTTCACCCCAAAGTGTAATATTGCATAAATTTTTTTGGGTGACCAACAAGCTTAGAGCTTACATGTATGAAATTTTTTTACATAAAATGTTTTTTTACTTTTTTTATGCAAAATATTGTAGATTTATATTTTTTTTTCTATTCAACACTGAAAGTGAAATAAAAATATGGAATCCTTTTTGTTTTTCCCACAATTTAAAAGGTGGAGAGGAAACTAAATTGCGATATAACTTTTTTTTTTTGGCAGCAAAACATGAAGCATACGGACATACAAAAAATAACATTTTTAGTTCATGAGCATCAAAAAAGGGAAAGGCTGGAAAAATACTCTTACAGGGGAGAGGCTCTCCTGAAAAAAATTTTTAGTGAGGAAAGGGAAAAGGGTAAAAACAAATAAATCAAAACCCAGTATTGACTGGGTTTTTTCTAAGGGATTATTTAACTAAGTACAACAACCCGAGAAAACATGTCAGGAAAAACGTTGGCAAAAATTGGGAAATAAAAACTCCCATAACAAGTCCATAACAGGGTAACACAATTTTCCCGCATGTCCCTACACCCAGTTGTTTTTGTCCCCGAACATACAACCCTGTACTAATTAAGTTACCATTAGTTATTTTTCAAAATCATATTCATATTTTAAACTTTTTTTAAAAGATCAAAAGTAAATATTTTTATTAGTTAAACTTTTACGGATGTCCTTATTTTTTCCTGTGGCCTTGGGGAAAAACATTAAAAACCCAGCTATTGTTGTTTCCTTCTTATACTTTTGCACAGGAACTCATCAATGCTCTTTTCACTTTTCCCGGGCCCGTTTTTTGGGTCTCGGTGTTGTTAACCCGCGGGGAACCCGGGGCGGGATCAAAAATTAAAAGCACTGAAATAAGACGGGGGGAGGCAAAATCACACTCACAAGGGGGGGGAGGCCCTGTAACTTCATAAAAGCGCAGTGACAACGTGTTGGGGGGGGTTTTCATCCTGCTGGTTTTCCACGTGCTCAAATTCCCCCGGCCAAAAAATTTACAAATGCAGACGATCCCCACATTTGACAAGAAAACCCATCTGTTTTTAACTGGTTGGTTTTTGTTGTTTTTTTTTTTTTACAGTTTGGGCCCTTTTTTTGGGCAGCTTTCACGTTTTTTCCCTTGAATAGCGTTTGGCTCTGAACGAAAATTTTAAAAGAAACCCTCCTTCCCCTAAAACCCGGCCACCTTCACCTATCTCCTCCCCGACAATTGCATCTCGTCGCGACAATCGCGTCATAGTCCATCAGGACACCCCCTCCTCGCTCCGACATTTTTCCCCTCGACCCAACCTTTTTTTTTTTTTGGGCCCACCTCTCAAATAATTCCCAACCCCGGTAAAGCACCTCTTGAAAATTTAAACCCCTGTTTTCTCCT
Organism: Chionoecetes opilio; assembly: GCA_016584305.1. Lineage (NCBI taxonomy): Eukaryota > Metazoa > Arthropoda > Malacostraca > Decapoda > Majidae > Chionoecetes > Chionoecetes opilio. Next base: position 87,543 of record JACEEZ010014409.1, read on the forward strand.
CATAAATATGTCGCTTGGGGCGGGCTCTCCTCTCTCATACTTAGATTAAAAGGGTGTTTTTAAATGTAAAAAAAGGGTTTTTATTAAAACTAAATTAATTTTGGTGTTAAAGGGTTTTCTTATAAAAAAGGGTATTCGCCTAAAAAAATCTAATTGGCAGCGAGCGAAGCAAAGCGGGTTTCTTTACCATAAGACCCTTTGGAACCGGGGTTTAAAGTCAAAAGTGTTAACTACCTTAAATATTGCCCGGATTGAGCTAAAAATTTGACATGAAAGTATTTTGGCTGCCCCAAAATAAGGGGGTCTGTGCAACAAACTTTTTGCGTAGAACAACCTTTTAAATTTGAAAATTAAACCCGTAAACTATTTTCAAAATTTGGTCGGATTAAGTTTAAATTTGACATGAAATTTAGGGGCTGTAAAAACCCAAGGGGGGTCTGTAAAACCCAAATTTTTTTGGGCGTTGAACAAGCCCTTAATAAAATAATTAGCGTAATGAGAAAATTGGCGGGGAACGGGGCTCGCTGCCACGTTCCAGCCGTAAAAACTGGCCCAAAAGCGAAGGGGGGCCCCAAAAACTTGGACGCCTATAATTTATAAATTTTAAATTTTATTCGAAAACAAGAAAATTTAAAAAAAAAAACACCACACCGCTACCTTTACAAATTTTTTATTTTTTTCCCCCAACAAAGGTTTCTGACGGGGGCGGGAGACTCCCTTCCGGGTCTCGTATTTTCATAAGGGAAAAAATGGGTTTAGATTTTCTTGTTTTTTTTCAATATATTTTGTTTTTCAAAAAATTTTGTTTTAAATTTTTCCCCCCCGCCCCAGTAATAAGGCCCACCCGGAATAGTGATCAAAAAAAAAAAAAAAATAATTATTTTAATTTCAAAATAAAAAAAACGTTTTTTTTTTAAATTTTTTTTTTACAAAAAGGTAAGATAAAACCCACACACAAAAACCCCCAAAACCCCAAAACCACCACCAAAAACCCCACAAAACACACACAAAACCCCACACACCCACAACACACACACACCTCCTACGAAAGACTTTCCAAAAAAAAATTTATTTTATTCAGTGCTGAGACAAGCTTGACGTCACTATGAAGGAAGGGGGAGAGAGAGAGAGAAAAGGAGAGTAAACAGAAAAAGGGAAAAAGGTTTGGTAATAAGGAGCTAATGTGAGGGAAGGAAGCGAAAAAGATGAAAGCGAGAAGAGAAAGAGAGAAAAGAAAAGGGAGAGAGAGAGAAGAGAGGGGAGAGGAAGAGAGAGGAGAGAAAAGGGGAGAGGAGAGAGAGAAGTTAAAAAACAGAAAAGGAAGGGAAAGGGGAGGTTAAAAAGGACTAATTAGGAAGGAAACGGGAAAAAGTGAACGAGAGAGAGAGAAGAGAGAGAGAGAAGAGGAGAGAGAAGAGAGAGAGAGAGGAAAAGATAGGGGAGGAGGAGAGAGGAGCATGATTAAAGGACAGGAGGGAAAAAGTGAAGGGGTGGAAGGAGGAAAAATTGGGACGTGGGAAAGGGGGGGAGGAGGAAAAAGTAAAAGGAGGGAGGGAGGAAGGAGGAGGGGGGGAAAAGGGGGGGAGGGATCTAAAGGTTGATTTTAAAAATTTCACAAAATTTCTCTGGTGTCCCTCAGTGGGGAAAAAAAGGGAAATAAAAATCCCGGGTTTGAGGGCAAAAAAAGGGCACTGGGGTAAAACCACGTTACCCCTTCAGCTGGGTAGGGGACCCCATTCATTAAATACATTGTACAAAAGCAGGGTACACACCCATTTTAAAAGCGGGGGGAACCAGGAAGTAAAGGTTTCCCTTTGTGGGCAAAAAGGTTTTCCCGTGGGAACCAGGAAATAAAAAAACCCTAAGAGCGTGGGGAAACCCGGGAAAAATAACCCGGGGTTTGAGGTCAAATAAAAAATACCCTTAGAGGTCAAAAACCCCGGGAAATAAAGGGTCGAGGTCAAATGCTCCCCCCTGGCTCACGGACTCTCCCGACCCCTTTAAATTGGGCCCGGGCCTGAAGGGGCACCTCATTAAACCCCCTGTAATTTCCCCCACTTTTTGGCCCTTGGGTTTACCCTTTTGCCGGCGAGGGCTCCCAAATTTTCATTTTCATTTTCCCCCCTACCCTCCCTTTTCCCCCCCGGGGCTTTTGGGGCTCAAAAAATACCGATCTTTTTGGGGAAACTTTTGGGCTTCACAAAAAAACCCCCCCAAAAACCCCAAACCCCCCCCACTTGCTCAAGGGGGACAGTAATTTTTTCAGGAAAAATCCCCGGTAAAGAGTGGGAAACCGGGGGGCGAAAAACCCCCCCGGCCCCCAGATTGGTGCCCCGAACCCCTGTAAACCCCCGAGTGTCCGGGGTGGGGTTTGTGTGTGTGTGTGGGGTTTGTGTATTTTATTTCATCATAATGGATTTTGGGCCCAAATGCAAATATTTTTTTGTTTTTTTTTTGTTTATTTTTGGAATCATAAAAATGCTTGGGGGTCGTATTCGAACTGGGTTTCCCGAAGGGGTCGGGGGTGTGTGTGTGTGTGTGTTTTATATATTTTAATTTTATATATAAAAATATTATATATATATATATTTTATATATATATTATATATAATATATTTTTATATAAAAATACAGGAGAACCTCTTTAACCGCATTTTAAAAAAACGGCACCTCAAACAACGGCAAAACTAATCGGGCCCAGGCATTTTTTTTTTTTTTTTTTTTTTTTTTTTTCCCCCTTCCCCCGGGCCTCCAGCAGGGGGACCCCGGGGTAGCTTGACTCGTCCCGAAAGAAACCTGTGAAAAAAAAGAGGAGAGTGGTTTTGTGCTGCTGGGGGTGCACACGAGGACTACTTGTCCTCCTGAAAGAGGAGTGGGGGGGTAGAAAAGGGGCCCCCTCACGGATAACCCAGGCATTTAAAATTTGGTATAATTATTTCCAAAAAAAAAATGAGAAAAAACGGCAAAAAATTTAGTTCAAAATTTTTTGGGGGGGTAAAAGGGAGGGTTGGCAAACCCTTTTTTATCCCCTTTTACTGGTAAAATCTGGAAAAAATCTTTTCCCGTTTCTATTTTTTTTCCCCTTTCCTAAAGCCTTTTTCATCTTTTCAAGAGAAAAGTAAAAAAAGACACCTCCCGAACAAAATTGGTACCCCTCTTTTTTTTTTTAAATTTTTTTAAATGTCTTCTTTTTTAGGGACTGGCAAATAAACGGGCTTTGTGTTTCCCTTTTTTTTTTTTTTTGTTGTGCCCCCTTTTCCATTCCTTTTATGTATAAAAAAAATTAAAAAAAAAAAAAAAAAATGGTTTTTGGGGGATTCCCTAAAATAAATCTCAAAAAAACGGCAAAAAGAGTTTATCCGGCATGCGGCCCCCCCCCCCGAGGGTGCCGGATAAACGAGGTTCCTGTTTTTTAAAATTTTATAATTTTATATTTTATATAAAAAATATATATTATATAATATATTTAAAAATTTATATATATATTATTAAAATATATATTTAAAATATATATATATAATACATACCATATATATATATATATATATATATTTTTATATATATATATATATTTATATATATATAGAGAGAGAGAGAGAGAGAGAAGGGGAGAGAGAGAAAAAGAGAGAAGAGAGAAGAGAGAGGAGAGAGAGATGAAAAAAATATATATATTTTCCTATTCTCTCTCTCTTTCTCTCTCTCTCTCTCCCCTCTCTCTCTCTCTCTCTCTTTTCTCTCTCTGTCTTTTCTGGTTGTGTGTGTGTGTGTGTGTGTTGTATATTTTAAAATTATTATTATATATATATATTATAAAATTTTATATATATATATATATATATAACAAACCACTAAATTTTTTCCAAACTTAAAAAATTTGGGTCACCCCTCTTTTTTATTTTTTTTTTCTCCCCTTTCTTTTTTTCCTTTTTAGGGGCCCGGCAAAAAAAGCGGGCCTTTGGGGTTTTCCCATTTTTTTGTTGCCCTTGGCCCCGTTCCTGGGGATGTAAAAAAAAAAAAAAAAAAAAAAAAAAAAAAAAACCCGGGGCCCCCTCTTGGGAAAATTTAGGGTTTTGGGGGTTTCGAACCCCCCCCAAACATTTTTTATGATTACATAAAAAAAACTTTCAAATAAATAAATACGTACTACTACCGTAAAAATATAAACTAAAGGGGCCCCCCTGCACATTTTTTTCCCCCAGGCGCCATATATTGCAAAATTTTAAACATCACTAAATTTATTTGTAAGTGCCACTGAAGATGTACACATAGTTTTTTTTAACTGTATGTCTTTCCCTGTTTTTAGCGTTTTTTTTTTTGGGCCCTTTATCTGCAAGTAAAAATACGGTTTCAAATTTCGCTACCTTTTTTTCTTTTTCGGGCCCAAAAAAAAAACGCCCCGGGGGGAGGGAAAACCCCCGTGGGGTTCTCCCCCGTGGGGGGGAAGGGGCGTGTAGGGGATTCTTTTTGCGCTAATTTCCAATGGGCGGCCTTTTAGGAAAGGGGGCTGTAACAACTTTACATGTATTTTCTCCCATTTAAAGTCTTTGGATAGTTTCAAATTATTGCTGGAAAACCAATATATATATATAATTTTATTTATATATAAAAATATTTTATATATATATATATATATAAAATATAAAATATAAAATATATATGTTCGTGGTTTTCCCATGTCTGTCTCGAAAAAAAAAAAAGAAATAGGGAGGAAAAGGGTGGAAAGAGAGAAGGAGAGAATTTAAAGGGGAGGGGGGTGAAAGGGGTCTTTCAAGAAAAACCCAGGGGGCCCACTATTGCGAAACGCCTTGCTCCCCTTGCGATGCTGGGGCCAGGTCAAGTCCTCCAAGGGGGGGGGGATCCGGAAAAAGGGGTTTTACAACTTTAAAAAGTTATTTCCCCCCATTGAAATCTGTGATTTGTTAAAATTAAATTTTGTATTTTAATCCCTGAATGCAGAAACCCGATTAAAATTTATTTAAAAGAAAATTTTGGGTAAAAATGGGAAATCAAAAATCAAAACTAAACTGTCGCCGACAATTGGGAAAAAATCCCCCCGACCCTGAAAAATTGGAACAGGGCGCCGATATCGGCGACCCGTTTCCTTCGGGGACAGTTCCAGGTACCCCTCAAAAGGTAAAGCAGCCGCCCTTTTCTCAGGGCCCTGTTACTGAACTCAACTCATTTTCTTGCCCCCGACTTTTATAATGTGTAAGTAATTTGTAATAGGGAAGTAATTGGGGTCGTAACGAATTGTGTGTTTTGTTGTTTTGGGGTTTCCCTTTTTTTTAAAATTTAAGTTTAGTTTCTTTTGGGGGTTCTGGTTTACCCTTGTTTAAAATTAGGTTTTTTTTTGTTTCTGTGGGCGACCCTCGTTGTGAGAAAAATTTTTTGTGTTTTTGAAGACCCTTAAAAGGGTTCCCAGTCTTTTGTTTCTTTTTTTTTATTCGTTGGGTTGCTTTTCCCTTTTCCCTTTTTTTTGGGGGGGGGCATATTAAAAAAACATGTCATAAACTTTAAATTTAAATTTCTTTGGGCCCTAAAGTTTTTTTTTTTCTTTATTTTTTTTTTAAAATTTTTTTTGGGTTAAAGCCGCTCGGACCTGTAATTTTTTAGTATTCCCCTCGTAACAGAATTTGGGGCCCGGGCCTTGCCACAAAAATTCAAAAAAATTTCCCACTGAACCCTCCGCTACGGGGCCTGGCTTTCGAACTGCGGGCCTTGGGTTTGACCCGGGGGCCCGGGCAAATCGGTGACCAGCCTAACCCCCCTGTTCTTCCTTCCCCTCGGGGGGGGATAAAAGGGTACCTGGGGTAACCGGGAAGGACCCGTGGTAAACCCCGGGGGTCACACTACCCTGTGTCCCGGGGTAAAAGGGTTCTCACCCACCACAGGCTTTTTAAGGGGTAATGCCACGGGGATGAGCCCGCCCTGGGAAAGCGCAGCTTAGGGGGTATCCCCCCCATCTTTAAACCCTTTTAAATAATTGTGTAAGTAAAAATTAACTTTTTTCTCTTTCCCCCCCCCGGGCACAATCAAATTTCTTTGAAAAAAGAAAAAGTGTTCGGGAACCCCAAATGCGGGAAAAAAGACGTCCAGTCACCAAAAGTGTGGGGTTTTGGGTTTTTTTTCGATATTTTTTCCCCCCCCCAGTTTTAAATTTTCACAGTGGGAAAATTTTTTCAATAAAAAGTTATTGATATATTTGTTTTAAAACTAAATTTAAATTTTGCCAAAATATTTTCATGTAAAATATTCCTTTTTAAAGAGTGGGTCCCTCCCCGGGCCCGCAACTGGCAACAAAAAAAAATTGGGAAAGGAATTTTCATTAACATTAATTTTTTTTTTTTTGTCTGAACTCTTACAAAAAACATACAAAATATTTCAAAATTTTCCCGTAAAGTTATAAAAAATTGCGTATTAAAAAGACATGTTATTTAATATTCCCCAATTTCGCCCTTCGCATATATCCAAAAACCAAATATTTTTGGGCCTTTTTGCCAAATTTGCAAAATTTGCATTCGCGAATACGGGAAAAAAGAACCCCCCCCGGTCCCATCACTAATTTCAAAAACACACACATCCCGGTGCTCGTTAGGGTTTCATTTTAGGGAAACCGGGGTGGGTTGAGGGGGGGTTATCCAGAAGAGAAGCGAGCAAAACTTCCGTAGGTTTTTTTTATTCCAAGAAAAAAGAGAAGGGGCTGGTCACACCAGCGGAGGGGTGGTTTTTAAACCCACCGGGCGACAAAGGGGGGCAAATGACCCGCGGCCACCAGCGCGCCTGGGTCATGGGCTCAAATACAGTGGTGGGAAAAACAATGTAGTGTATGAATTATTAAAGGGAAAAAAATATAAAATATCACATATCCACACTACATTCCCACCTGCACCCCCCCATTTCAAAACCTACCACACAAAATAAAAAATTTCACCAAAAACACACACACAAAACCCACACACACACACACACACACACACACACACAAAAACACACAAAACACACGCACACAATATTATATGATATAAGTCGGTAAAATGAGGGAAAAGAGATGAGAGAGAGAGAGAGAGAGAGAGAGAGAGAGAGAGAGAGAGAGAGAGAGAGGGGGAGAGAGAGAGGAGAGGAGAGAGAGAGAGAGAGAGAGAGAGAAGGGAAAGGAAGGAGAGAGAGAGAGAGAGAGAGAGAGAGAAGAAGGAAGGAGAGAGAAGAGAGAGAGAGAGAGAGAGAGAGAGAGAGAGAGAGAAGAGAGAGAGAGAGAGAGAGAGAGAGAGAGAGAGAGAGGAGAGAGAGAGAGAGAGAGAGAGAGATAAGATAAGATAAGATAAGATTTTCATCCTATCTAGACACTTTGAAAGTACCAACTACAAGGTTATTGACTATCCCAAAGCGCCGCCACGTCAGCACGAACTAGGCGGACTCGAACCGCTGACCGAATGCACAGGGACGCTGCACATTGCGAGCTCACGTCTCTACCAACCTTGCCACCCTGACGGGCAGAGAGAGAGAGAGAGATGAGAGAGAAAGAAGAGAGAGAGAGAAGAGAGAGAAAGGCGAGAGAGAGATAAAGGAGAAAGAGAGAGAGAGAGAGGGAAGGGAAAGGAAAATCCTCTTCCACTTCGTTTCCTTCGTTAAAAACCTTAATATAATAAGCGGGTATCACACGAGGCGTTTCGTCGGACTGTTTCGTCGGACCAAACAAGCATTTGGTTGGACCTGCAGGGTGCGTTCACTAGGCCATTCTGTACGATATTGTACGGTATTGTATGCTATTGTACGCCGTACAGAAAATTTTTGTGTGCTCTCCCGCGAATGCCGGACGTTTCGCCCCATGGATGTTTCGCACCCGCCCAATCGCGGACGTTTCGCCCCACAGTAGCGGACGTTTCGCCCCACACTAGCGGACGTTTCGCCCCACACTAGCGGACGTTTCGCCCCCATTCGTGGACGTTTCGCCCCACTCGCGGACGTTTCGCCCCCAGGATTCGCCCCACGGAAATTACTATACTATTTCAAAACTGTTCATCAAATGACTACAAAATCATCAGAAATATTGATCCCTGTATTGATCCATTTGGTTTCGCCCCCTCCTAATCGCGGACGTTTCGCCCCACATTAGCGGACGTTTCGCCCCACACTAGCGGACGTTTTGCCCCCATTCGTGGACGTTTCGCCCCACTCGCGGACGTTTCGCCCCCCGGATTCGCCCCACGGAAATTACTATACTATTTCAAAACTGTTCATCAAATGACTACAAAAGCATCAGAAATACTGATCGAATTGTTTACGCACAAAATGATGACGAAATGCTGTTATCGACCGGTCTTAAAGGGACAGTGTACTTCGAATTCCGTACTATAGTCAAAACAGGATTTGAGTGATAGTTGATTTTTCTACGATAATTTCCATATTTCTTCTTTAAATCTCTCCAAATTTTGACACACTTTGTTTCTAACCAATACCTAACTACACGTCAAATTTCATAAAAATCAGATGAGAAATAAAAAAGTTCCTTCAGAAACGTCCATTTTAAAACATTTCTGGGATTTAGGTAATACAAAATGACTCTCCAAATCCCAGAAATTTTAATGGACGTTTCTGAAGGAACTTTTTTTATTTCTTAACCGATGTTTATGAAATTTGACATGTAGTTAGAAAAAGCCCTCTATGAGTGGCAGTCCATTCATATTCCGGCCGCTCTAGTACGGAATTCAGTACACTGTCCCCTTAAGACCGATCGATAACAGCATTTCGTCATCATTTTGTGCGTAAACAAATGGATCAATACAGGGATCAATATTTCTGATGATATTGCAGTCATTTGATGAACAGTTTTGAAATAGTATAGTAATTTCCGTGGGGCGAATCCGGGGGGCGAAACGTCCGCGAGTGGGGCGAAACGTCCACGAATGGGGGCGAAACGTCCGCTAGTGTGGGGCGAAACGTCCGCTAATGTGGGGCGAAACGTCCGCGATTAGGAGGGGGCGAAAACAAATGGATCAATACAGGGATCAATATTTCTGATGATTTTGTAGTCATTTGATGAACAGTTTTGAAATAGTATAGTAATTTCCGGGGGGCGAAACGTCCGCCAGTGGGGCGAAACGTCCACGAATGGGGGCGAAACGTCCGCTAGTGTGGGGCGAAACGTCCGCTAATGTGGGGCGAAACGTCCGCGATTAGGAGGGGGCGAAAACAAATGGATCAATACAGGGATCAATATTTCTGATGATTTTGTAGTCATTTGATGAACAGTTTTGAAATAGTATAGTAATTTCCGTGGGGCGAATCCGAGGGGCGAAACGTCCGCGAGTGGGGCGAAACGTCCACGAATGGGGGCGAAACGTCCGCTAGTGTGGGGCGAAACGTCCGCTAATGTGGGGCGAAACGTCCGCTAATGTGGGGCGAAACGTCCGCGATTAGGAGGGGGCGAAACGTCCATGGGGCGAAACATCCGGTTACCCTCTCCCGCGCACCGACTCGAGGAGTTGGTTTGCCAACAACGACAACAACAGCGCGGTAACAATGTTTGTAAACAAACGGATCAAAAATGCCAGCGCACTCTTTGAGCTGGCTTGGTGGTGACAAGACGTATGTGCTTCGGCTCCTCCAACGCAATCCTACCATACCGCTTTCGCTGGCCACGACACTACACTACGTGGTACTGTGTGCCTGGTTCTGCTGTGTGGGGCCTGTGCCCTAGACTCCCTGCTCCCGTGATCGATGGACGTCCACATGGACACCATCTCATCTGGCCCCAGGAGGTCCCGCTCGCCTTCCCCTTCATCTGGTGAGACCCTACAGACTGAAAAGTCATGCAAAACTACACGCTCCTTCGCCGCAATCACTGCCTCACCTCCTCCCCGCGTTGCTACACCCACTGCTTCTGCTCCTGCTTCCGCCTGCCCTTCTCCTCAGCCTACACGCCTCATCATTATCAGGTCAGCTGAGGGACTCCGGTCCTTCATTAACCCTGGGAAGGTGTCCAGGGCAGTTTTTGGCTCCATCTTCGCCAAAAAGTTTGTGTCAAGCACTCTGACCATCACTGGGGCGGGCAGGGGTTTAAAGTTTGAGGTGGTCAACCTTGACAACCTTGCCCAGCCCCCAGAGACTGTCACTACGCTGGGGGAGTGGTCCGTGAAGTGCTGGGTGGCATCGGACGACGACCCGACCTACATGTTCGGGAGAATTTTCCCTATCTCTCCCGAACTGACAAATGACGACATTCTAACTGGACTTACAGTGCTTGACGACTCCCCTACCAAAATTGTAGACGCTATAGGGCTCCCGACTCACGCCCGGGACGACGGTCAGACGGAGGCTAACATGGCCATCAGAATTCAATTTCGGGGCCCCCTCCCGGACCGGGTCTCCCTTCAACATGCTGTTTACCGGGTCCGGCCCCACACCCTCCCTGTCCTCCGGTGTACCCGCTGCTTCCTTTTTGGCCACGGTAATGCCACCTGCAACATGAAGGTCCGCTGCAGTAATTGCAGCGGCTTCATGTGCAGAGGGGTGTGCCGGCCGGGTCCTGCCTTTTTTGTGGTGGTGACCACCGCCCCACCTATAAGCAGTGCCCGGCTTACCTCCAGGCGGAGCAAGTGCAACAGCTCCAGCACGAGGCTACCTGCTCCATGTCAGACGTGAAGCGGCAGCTGAGGGGCATCCGCCCTGGGACCTTCCGTCCCAGGGGGCCCCCAGCACAAGAGCTGCCCTCCCCTACTCGGCACCTTCCCTGTCTGCCTGCTCCAGGGCCTGCCCCTGCCAGTCAGCCTGCCCCTGCCAAGCCATTGAACCCCACAGTCAACATTGTCCAGATGGCTGCTGGTTGCGTCACCCCCACCCGCCCACCCACTGCCAGTGGATCCCCTTCCCCAAAACCCCAAAGACGCCGACTGTCCCCCCGGCACCTTACCATACCCGCCCTTAAACAAGGGCACAGACCCGCCTTCCTGCCGGAGGGGCCTTATAGGGAGGCTGTGGAGGTTGTTTTTCATCCTCCTACCCCCTTATTACCTGGTCCCCCACTCCGCCATGTTTCTTCCCTGCCTCCACAGCCTCAGCCCCAGCCCAGCCGCCAGCAGCCCAGCAGCCCCTGCCCTCACTGGGTAGTGCTAGCCTTGCGCCGCCTCCTCCTTCTCAAGCCCAGCATGCTTCGGGCTTTGCATGGCCAGCCTTCATTAAGGGAATTGCACCCATAGCACTTGATTTCTTTAATCTCCTTCTTTCAGGTTCCTGCCTTAGAGACTGCCTCATTCGATGCCTGCCAGGCCTCCTTACCTTCTTTATGTCACTCACGCAGTGAGTCCTTTACTCCCCTCCCACTTCATCTTCTGGAACGCCCGGTCTCTGTACCGGAAACTTCCAGTCTTTAAAACCACACTCTCATCATACACTCCTCTAGTTGTTGGCGTCTGTGAGACGTGGCTCACAGACGCATTCTCCCCTTCCTTTCCCAACTATGCTTCCTACAGAATGGACAGGGGGACCGGCGGGGCAGGAGGCGGCCTGCTTCTGCTGGTCCACCGATCCCTCTCTTCTAGCCCTCTCACTATCACTCCTTTCCCTGGAGGTGGCCTGGAGCATCTGGGGGTGACTGTTACCTTTGATTCAGGGCCCCTTCAGATTCTTTTGATTTACAAACCATGTTTAGATATAACCCTTCAGGAATTCCAGCACTTGTTCTCTCAGCTTTCCTCCCCAGCTTTAATAATGGGTGATTTTAATGCCCATCATGACTTCTGGGAACCGGCCCTCCCCAGGAGCCGAAGAAACCGCTCGGGCAGGTCCCTCTCGAGCTTTCTGGCGGACAGTGTTTCTTTATCTCTCCTTACTCCACCTGGCCTCCCTACCAGGACTGATCCAGTTTCAGGGAACCCCTCCACCTTGGACCTCTGCCTGGGTAATGGCCCTCTCCTCCTCACCACTGTCACAACTGGCCCTTACATGGGGAGCGACCATCTTCCAGTTGTAATTTCCTTCCCTTCAGTACCACCACCCCCTCCCCCTTCACGCAGACCTCGTTGGTCCTTCACCAAAGGAGATTGGGGCTCTTTTCAATCAGAATTAAATTCACTTACTCCTCCCATTACCCTCCCATCGGATATAATTCAATACCTCACGGTCACCCTGGTGGACGTGGGGTCCCACCACTTTCAGCTAATCACTTCCCACCCCTCCCGCTCTTTCCGGGTCCCCTGGTGGTCCCGGAAGTGTGCGGTAGCCCTTCAGGCCAAACGCCACGCATTTACTGCGTGGCGTAAGAACCCCATTCCCTTGCTCCGTAGTCGCTTCCGTTTATTGGAGGCCCGATGCAAACGTATTATTCTTGATGAGAAGCGTTCTGCATGGGCCTCCTTTTGTGCTTCCCTGTCCTTCTCCTCCTCAGTCTCCCGGGCTTGGTCCTTTTTCAGGAAGATGGTCCTCCCTCAGCCCCCCTTCACTTTCCCGTTAACTAGTAACGGTGCCCTCCTCATCACTGATGCCGACAAAGTCGAGTGCCTTGCCTCCCGCATTCACACTACACTCGGCTCTCCAGACCCCGTACCCCCACCTGTGTTACCCCCTTCACACACCGGCCATACAATTAGCACTGCTATAACCCCCCAGGAACTTTCCTCTGCTTTACACGCACTGTCCGCTGGGAAGGCGGCGAGTCTGGACAACATCCCGAACGAGTTTCTTCGCCGCCTCCCAGATGCTCTGGCCCGCCTCCTCCTGGACGTCTTCAACGCCAGCTGGCTGTCGGGGACGTTCCCTTCTGTGTGGCGTCATGCCATCACAATTCCTATTCTTAAGCCTGGCAAGGCTCCGTCTGAGGCTTCCTCCTATAGGCCCATTAGCCTTCTCTCTAATCTTAGTAAAGTAGTAGAACAAATAGTACGGTGTAGGTTGACATGGTGGTTGGAACACAAACACCTTCTTCCATCAAATATGTTCGGGTTTCGTCCTCACCGGGGCACCCTGGATGCCCTGCTCCAGCTGGAGCACCACATACAGGAAGGATTTACCCACAAACAATTCACACTAATAGCCTTTATTGACCTCCAAGCAGCTTTTGACACCTCCTCCCATAATGTCATCATTGAGAAACTTGCCCGCCTGGGACTGCATGGCTCCCCTCTCCAATGGGTTAAATCCTTCCTGTCTTCCAGGTCCTCTCTGGTTATCGGGAACACCCATTCCAGGTCTTACCCGGTCACCAGAGGCGTCCCACAGGGTTCTCCCCTCAGTCCTGTCCTCTTCAACATCTTGCTTTCAGACTTTCCCTGCTCTCCATGCACACATGCACTCATCTATGCTGATGACATCTCTCTCATTTGCTCTGCTCCCACTATCCAGGAGGCTCAAGACCATCTTCAACGTGGGCTTGATGCCGTCCACTCATGGACCTCCCGGTGAGTTGGGGCCTGACGGTGAGTGCCCAGAAGTCTAGCCTTCTGTGCTTCACCCGAAGGCGTATTCCCAACATCCCAATGGTCACCATTAATGGGTCCCCAATTTCCTTCAAAACCCACCACAAATTCCTTGGTTTGCTGTTGGATGGCCCCCGCCTAACCTGGGGCCGCCACATACAGTACCTGGTGACCTCGTGCCTCAAGAGGCTTAACTTAATGAAGTCCCTTGCAGGGGTCAAGTGGGGTGCAGACAGGAATACCCTCCTTCATTTCTATAGCACTTACATCCGTAGCCGCTTAGACTACGGGTGTGAGGTTTATGGTGCGGCCTCACCTTCCCTCCTCCACAAGTTAGATGTAATCCAGAATAATGCCCTTCGTATAGCTTTGGGGGCCTTCAGGTCCTCCCCAGTCACAGCCCTTCAGGCAGAATCCTCCCTCCCCTCCCTGTCACAACGACGCTCCACCCTCCTTGTCCGCACCTACACCAAGCTTGCCCCTCCCCTCCACTCCCTCCTCCTCCGACACGGTAGGGAACCTCTTCATGGCCCCATACCGTATCAAGCCCACACACCTTTCGTAGAGCGAGCCCTCTCCTTCTTTGCTTCTATCCGGGTGACTCCCCCCTCCTTTCGCACTCTGGAGAAGACCTCTCCCCTGGGCCCTTGGTTTCCTCTCTCTTCTCTAATTTCTCTGTCCCTTCACACACCTACACCATGGTCCAAGGCTGCCTGTCCAGTGCAGGGTAGGTACCTTTTTTACTCCCTCCTACACACCGCTAGCCCGTCAGGGTGGCAAGGTTGGTAGAGACGTAAGTTCGCAATGTGCAGCGTCCCTGTGCATTCGGTCAGCGGTTCGAGTCCGCCTAGTTTGTGCTGACCTGGCGGCGCTTTGTATAGTCAATCGGCCGCTTTTTTAAACATGGACTAGGGAGAGTCTAACGTGGAGCTTCCATGTTAGACTCAAGTAGTACCAATGCCAAGAACGCGTGCTTTAGACGCCAGCAGCGAGAGCTAACATGGTCTTATGTTGATCCACGACTGCGCTTGGGTTGGCAGCCCTGAACCAGGGAGATCATATATTGGGGGACGGAGAGCGGGAGTGTCATTTGTCTCCGCGCCCTGCTACCGAGAACAACAAAACACACCATACCATATATGAACCTATATTCTTCATTTATTCACTTTTTTACCCACATTTTCCTTGATCTTCATAGCTCTTCCCATTATTGGGAGTAAAGATTGTCATGGTCATGTTATAGTTATTATTTAGTTGCACAACTAATGATGCCTTAATCACTAGTTGATAGTTGATAGTTTGATAGTTGAAATTCATATCAGGGCAAACCTATATATTAAATATATATATCGGTTGACTTCTTGAATCAAAACGTATAGTTCATCATACAAGTTTGGCCGCTATAATGATCCGGTGGTGGTGGTGGTATCAAATGTCTGACGTACTAGTACACACGCACGTATACACACAAGCAAGGATATTATAAAGTTATACTATCCTTGCACACAAGTGTCACGTGTGTCACAGTGAGGTGTTAGCCCCCCCGTGTGTCTTGTCTGACCTAAAGAGCGAACGCGCAGTTCTCGTCCACTATAACAGAGTACCGCCAGGGCCACGGATACGGCATACGTACGGCGCGGGCCAGCAGTGGTCTATAGATACTAATTTCGGGCACGCAAGACTCGAACCTATGATCAGCGCATCAAGGTATACCCTGGGTACGTCTCTGTAGTAATCAGCGGGAGAATATTACGCTGAAAGGCTAATGTGGCAGCTATGTATTATCGTAACATTCTGGCGATAGTGAGCTAAAATCGGCCCTATTTCGGAAATCAGCCGATCTTAGCTCAACACCGGCAAACATAGTTTTTAGGTTTAGGTTAAGTTATGTTTAGGTCTGGTTTAGGTTAGGTAAGGTTTATGATAGGTTTGTGTTAAGTTTTGTAGAGTTATTTAGGTTAAATAAGCGTCCGCGGGACGATTTCCGAAAGAGGCCGATTTTAGCACAAGTCTCAATATCAATTAAATTTGATGTCTCTTTAAATTTA
The DNA here is from genome assembly GCA_016584305.1 of Chionoecetes opilio. NCBI lineage: Eukaryota > Metazoa > Arthropoda > Malacostraca > Decapoda > Majidae > Chionoecetes > Chionoecetes opilio. The sequence goes on from JACEEZ010014409.1 coordinate 103,000, forward strand.
TTTATCGGGCTCCCTGACAGCTGAGAGCATGATGATTGGCTAGATAAAGCCGCGTCATGCGAGGCGCTGCTCTGTGATTGGTTAGCAGAATTTTCACACACATATCCCTAGAATATCCCTATATTCCCCACCCAGAGGCCACCGATAACCGTACGGGAGTGACGGCTCGGTACGGGCATCTCCCTCAGCCCACCCTCGTAAGGTTATTGTAGCCATAATACACTCGTAAGTTGTCCCTTACGAGGGATTTTCGAGCATCCCTGCCGAGGTGGATAGATGTGTGGAAATGGGAGACTTCTGCCGTGGCCTCCCCGTAGAGGGATGTAAGGAACCGCTGTTAGCGTAGACTAGACTATTATGACCAAAAAGAGAATAAATTTCTCCTCTGTTTCCATTAATTAAATGCAAGTGCTGCTGTATAGTCGTATAAGTGAGTGACTATTATATTGCTGATAGTCTGGACTCGGCGGGCGAGGAGAGATAAACAAACCCAGATTTCGTAGGGCGCCAAACGCGGTCTTTAAAAAAATATTTCAGATGCTTCATAATCTGCAGTAGACGCATGTATACACTCATATTTTGCCAAACAGAATATTGACAATACCGCTAATTTGTCTTAGCATGGGCATTTGCATAGTATCGTAAATATCATTAGACTCAAGTGTTGGACAGGGTCCTGGGTGTCTAACATTTCCAATACTATTCTCGTTAGTTTTAGACCAACTTAAGACTAATCCCCCCCGGAAAATGTTTAGAAAACGGAAATGCCTGTCTAAAGCCACGGTTAGTCTTAGGTTAGCCGAAGTCCACGTTTAAAGAATCGGCCGACTAACCTTGTAGTTGGTACTTGCAAAGCGTCTAGATAGGATGAAAATCTTACACACCCGCTACAATAACTCCCTCCACATTTACACCGACGGCTCCCGTCTGCCAGCCCCTCCATCCGTCGGTGCGGCCATGTTCATCCCGGCCAGGTCACTTGCCACCGCCTGGAGGTTGCCACCCACTGCCTCCATCCTCACGGCAGAACTCTTTGCCATTAGGGAGGGCATCAAGTATGCCACCACCGTGCCCCCCTCCTGTGCTGTAACCATTTTCACTGACTCCCTCACAGCCCTCCAACTTCTCCGACGTCACCGCCCTCACACTCACCATGCCCTTTGCTTTCACATCCACCACCTCTTGCTTCACTTATCCTCCTCTGGCCATCTCATTCACCTTCAGTGGGTGCCCTCCCACATTGGTGTCAGGGGCAACACTGTAGCCGACAGGGCGGCAGCAGAGGCACACTCCCTCCCTTCTCCCATAGACATGACCACAGACCTGACTGATTCACTGACTAACCTTCAGACTACATGCAACCGACACTGGGACACAGAGCTGACTGACGCCTTACAGTACACTTCACTTGGACGAATACGACATGATACACGACACCACTGGTGGACCCACTCCCCCAGCCGTGCCCTGGACACCGCAGTCACCAGACTCCGGATTGGCCACACCCGCCTCAACTCTCACCTACACAAACTGGGCATGACTGACAGCCCTCACTGCCCCTGGTGCCCCACACAACTGGACACACCTGAACACCTCCTCCTGCACTGTCCTCGCCACCACTCCCACCGCACGGCACTCCTCCAATCACTATATCCACTCCTCCTCCGCAGACCAACTCTAGCCGACCTCTTGGGTGGCTCTCCAGACCCCGGCTTGGCCTTCAAAATCCTCAAGCACACCAGGACCTTCCTACAGAAGTCTGGCCAACTGCACAGGATCTAACCTGCTGATTCATTTGCATCCTGCACCTTCGGGGCACTAGAGGCTGTGGCATCACAGCCTACACGGCCCCATCAAACTCACAACAACAACAACAACAACAAAATGCCAGCGCCGAGTGAGATATATGAGGTGGAAACTGCAAAGACTATAGGATTTACGTGCATGCAGACGTGCAACTGCACTACGAGCATTGCAGTAAGTAATACCGCTGTTGTAGGATAAGGAGATAATGCAGTGATATTACTATCGTCGTATATATAATGAAAAACAACGTATCACAGTGTTGGACATTTCTTCTTTGCTAAGATATATCTTTCCTTGTACAGCTGCTGGTCCTGACACGGCTCCTGTTGTAGAAGCAGAAGTGCCTGACACTGCTGCGACACCAACACTCGAAGCAGAAGTGCCTGACACTGCTGAGACACCAATAAGAAGTAAGTGCATAGGATGCTTTGGGGAAGACAGGTAAATAACCTATTCGGTTATAATGGACGAGAACTTCGCGGTCATTTTCAGAGACACCGACTAATTTTTCCTGGCCAAAAATAGGTTCTTTTTCTAATGGAGATAGTTTTAGTTTCCGGAAACCCATTAAAATAAAAAAAATTCTAAAATATTTCATCACCGAATTTTATGCATGGTTAAGATTAGATTCGGTATACTTAGTGGTTAAGGTTAGGTTAGGTTTCATTAAAACCTACAAAGAGATACAGAGGTACAGTGTTGTTAATGGAAACGCCGACCATAAAATTCGGTGATGAAATATATACATATTTTTTTAATATGGGTTTCCGGAAAATAAAACTATCTCCATTAGAAGAAGCACATATTTTAGGCCAGGAAAAATTAGTCGGTGTCTCTGAAAACGACCGCGAAGTCATTGTCCATTATTACCGAATATTCCGCGGGAGAAAGCGACCGCCAACCAGCTGGGTGGGTTTATGGAACTGTCGCCGATGATGAAAAGGAAGATTAATGTGTACTTCACTGTTGGACATCACATTTCTTGAAGACAACATTTTTCTTTTCTTTTTAACCTTGATTTGTTGGTGGCTCCTACCTGTCTGTCGCAATCAAGGGATGAATTAGAGGAAAGGATGGAAGGAGAGAAGTAAGGAAACGGAGGTGAAGGTCTCTTCCCTATGCTAGTCTCCAAGGAGGCGAGGTCAGGAGGAGGGTGTTGCCAACTTTGCATGTATATTTGTGTCATTTAATGCCTTTGAAAAGTTCACATTACTGCTGGTATTTAATCCATGAATACAGAAACACAGGTAAAAGCTTATAAATATATATATATATATATATATATATATATATATATATATATATATATATATATATATATATATATATATATATATATATATATATATATATATATATATATATATATATATATATATATATATATATATATATATATATATATATATATATATATATATATATATATATTGGGTACTGTAATATCAAGATAAAGAGAATTCCTATAGGCGACATTTCCAGGTACCACCCGGGCAATCACGAGTCGCCTAAACATAACTTAAATCTAACCAAACCCAATCTGAATGTAATCCGCAATAGCTTGATCAGTTTGGTGAGGTTAGGTAACCAATGTCCATGTATTGTATTAAACTGTAGTTTTACAGTATTAAGGGACCAGCGAAAAATGTGGTGTCCAATACTGAAATAAACTTTATTCTTCCTTTTCATCTATCACAAGTGGGACTCGCCGGAAATTTCCACGGCGGCGAGTGTTTTACTGTCGGTGAGACGATTGACAAAATTACCATAAACCCTGCACAATATGTTCTGAGTGTTGATACTGAGTTCTGAGTTCTGATATGTTCTATTTATGACCGGCAAACACGTGTTATTTTGATAAAAATGCCTCATTTTAGGGCTTGCTCATTCTTTTTTCAATAACCAGTCATTGAAGCTTTCAAAATTCATTTGCACTGTTAACAATTTATGAATCTGTTGCTTGATTAAACTATGTTATATCTTTAATTTTTCAGTGCCATCATCCTCAGGAAAGACTGACCCACCACCAACTCCCTCCAACTCCATCAGCCAGCCATCAACGTCAACTTCATCGCAACCACTTTCTCTCGTGGCATCACCACCCTCCTCAACGCCACGGGGGGAAAAGCGTAGTAGGACGGAAGGAGAGGGAGAAAATGTTATCACCCAATTAGAACTGCTGAGGGAGAGTGCAAGTGAAAGAACTACAAGGTTAGCAAATTTCACACAAGTAGTAATGGAACAAAATGAACAACACAACAGACAACAGGAACAAATAATACAACAAAATGAACGACACAACAGACAACAGGAACAAATAATACAACAAAATGAACGACACCACAGACAACAGACATCATCACAGATGATGATGATGATGGTGATGATGTGATGATGGTGATGGTGATGATGATGATGTGATGATGGTGATGGTGATGTGATGATGGTGATGATGATGTAAATAATATAATAATTTACAAAAGAAGTATATGCAGGTAATAGGCCTTGATTCAGTTTCACGGTGTAATCTCTGATTTGACACGTAATCATCCCAGTGATACCCCATGATTCTGCGAAGACACTTAGGCCCGTACCGAGAGTCATGACGGTAGGCGGTAGAACGACGAACGGCAGACCTTCGCTTACCATAAGACGTATAAAAAACCCTGTCATTTTGGAACGAAGAGCAGGGACGCGGTGGCGGTCAAGGTTGAAGACACGGCTATCCCCGTGTCTTCGCCGCAACCCTCGATGAATTTTTATTACATTCCTAATCTGGAGGGATTAAGAGATATGTTAAAAATTTTCTTGCCAATATGTATTTAAGTATAAGTATAAGATTATTAGGTATTACATATGCGGCAATAAGTGATTTTAGTGATAATAATTAAGGAGGTTCAGGATAGAGGGGTGGGTAGTGGCTTGAGCCGTCGCCATCATGAAGGTCGCTGCCAGAACCCGCCAGGACGGTTCTCTTACCGCATATGTTCACATGAGCGGTAGAGAAACTTACGTATACACGCCTCTACTGTTAATTAACTTCATTAAATATATATTTCATCAACTTCATAGCCGATCGCAACGTTTCTGTTGATGTTTGTGATGAGTATAAGGGCTAATTCGCATTATACACTATTTTAGTCGTACTGCTGGCTCCGCAGTTTGAAGCAACACTGTTGCCAATACACCGCCGTGTGAAACCTCAACCAACCCTCCCTTTCTGTTCACTCTCGGTAACGATTTGAAGGTTCTACCGCGACCTTACCTTCGTCGGTACGTCGTCATTCGTCGCTCTACCGCCTCGACTCTCGGTACGGGCCTTAGGCCCGTACCGAGTCATGATGAAGGTTGAGTGACGACCTTCGTCGACTGAGGAAGGGTACCATTAAAGGGGTTTTTCAGCGACCATCGTCGCTGCTCTTCGTTCCGAAAAACATCCCTTTTGGCACCCTTCCTCAGTCGACGAAGGTCGTCGCTCAACCTTCATCATGACTCTCGGTACGGGCCTAAGTGTCATTGTTCTTACTTCCTCCTCAACCTCAGCTTGTATCAGTACAGGCTTACTCTTATTTTTCCGAAATGTTACTGTCAACATGAATGGGAGTTTTCACAGTTTTCACTGTTTAGCAAGGCAGAACGGTAGGCACAGATTTCCTTCTTGTTGTTGTGGGAGAATGTGGAGAATAGTTTTGTAGTGATTGCACTTTACATGTATCCAGCCCCGAACCCTCTATGAATATCTGCAATCTGGCAAGTCATTCATTAGGGTTGGGAATATTCAATAGGGAAAGTGAATAGCGAATAATCAACAGGGAAAAACTGGTTCACAAATAGGGTGGTAAATGATTGGAATGGACTCAGTAAACAGGTAGTTAGTGGTGAGTCATTAGGGAGCTTTAAAAGGCGGCTGGATAATTTCATGGATGGGGATGAAAGGTGGATGTAGGTATTGTTCATTAACAGGAACTACCACGTGTAGGTCTCACGACCTTGTAGCTTCCTTATTTTGTTATGTTTTTATGTGTTGACAACATTTTGGACAACAGCGGCATGGAGGAGGCCAAGGGTGCGCCCACAAGGCTCGTGGCTGGGGCAAGTTGATGCTTCCTGTCGGGAGTTGCTTGGTATGGGAAAGGAGCCTGCATGGGGACTCGCGCGTGGTGACCCCCGGGAGTGGCGTCGTAGGGTGGGCAAGGTGCCGCGGCCCCCCCGGCGTATGCCCTATTGGATCTCCGTTATAGCAGAACCTTAACCCGTTGAGCCCAGCCAAAAATGTATAATTTTGTAATGGAAATCTGTTACATTCATAGTTATAACACGTAAACCCCAAAATATCAGTGGTCACAAAGTTGCGGCGGCTTAGAGGCGTAAGCGGGGCTGTGCGGGTTAATACTTTGTCTTTCATAGTAGGAATAAGGAAAATAAAGAGGATATTTATTATAACAAAAATATTTTAATACCATGAAAAATACACACTATATCAAACTATCTTTGGAAGGCTTAAGGAACTTGTGGTATTGATTTATCATCCGGGACTTTAGAACAAAACTTCAAGTAATAATGGAAAGTAGAAAATAAACCTTCCACTGCTCAGTAAAAGAATTATCCCACATCCTCCCAGGACAATAGCGCCTCCTCTGGAGGAGGATACACCAGGCATATTTGTTCTCCTACGGAACTCAGTAGCTAGTTGTGGGAACTGATCTTCGGTTGGCCATACAATGACTGCGTTCCTTATAACCTTTAATGCACCACATACTTCCAGTAGAACTTTATGAAGTGACGATTTACTGAGGTCAAACCGATCACCAACACCACGGAACGATTCCTGATTTCCCAGCAACCACAGTGTAGCTAACACTTTCTTGTTAACTAGCAGGATCCTGTGGCGGAATCCCCTCATATGACACAGTTTTGGAACCGGCGCGAGCAGGGGAAGGTTTTAAGCCCATTTATTAGATGATCCCATCACTTTTTTTTTTTTCTTTTTTTTTCTTAGCCTATTAGCGAGAATTGTGAAAAAAAAGTGGGTTGCGAGAATTAGAGAGAACTGTAACTCTGAAATGCCAGTGGTCGCTGGCAGTTTTAACTCACAATTTGGTGAAAAGTTGGTCAACTTGAAAGAAAAATATGGGCTTATTCCACTGCACTTAAAACACACAAGTATAATATTAAGAACGATTTTCTTCTATATGTATATTGTATAGAAGCCTGATTCTGTAAAACATTGTATATAACCAAATAACCAAGTAGGTTATAGTTGAGGAGGCGAGGTAAATGTTACTCTATGATATTATATAGTCAATAACGTATGTTTAGAAGTTATCTATACCTAAGCAGTCATATTTTCCTGTTATTATTGTGTATCAATCAGATAGAAAGCCTGGAAGTGCAATGAGTCGACACGTGAAGTAGCAATGTTTTGATTCAATCTCCCCGCCACAATCTCCCCGCCCACCACTCCCCGCCGCGGCGTGTCGCCTCCACAATTATAACCTATATTGTCGCAGCAACAGGCCGATTTCGGCATTCTTTATTCTTCGTTTTTCCAAGGCATTGCTTATTGTATTTTGACAAGCATTTGCCAGACGCAGCAGTACTGTCTTAGAAAACAGTGTGAACATCGCCCAAATTTTACATGCCACAATATACATGTAAAAAATATATTAAGCTTTGCTACTCGAGGCGAGTAATTTGCATTAAATTGCTATTATAGAACGTTTCATCGCAATGCATGTCATCCATATAATTAGTAGAACAACAGAAGAACTATATTTTTTGGTATTCAGATGCGGTGCATCAATGTTTATCGCGAAATTAATTTATGAAAAATATTAGTCGCGGAGCCAAAACACAGTAGACCAACCTTTGAGTTAAAACTGCCAGCGACCACTGGCATTTCTCGAGTTTCAGATCATTGGAATTGAGGAAACCTTGATGTAGGGTGATGGGTAATGGGTGAGTGAATGGGTAATGGGTGTGGGGTGATGGGTGGGTGGGGGGTGAGGGAATAGATGGGGGGTGATGGGTAATGGGTGAGTGAATGGGTGTGTGGTGATGGATAATGGGTGAATGAATGGGTGGGGGGTGGTGGGTAATGGGTGAGTGAATGGGTGGGGGGTGATGGGTAATGGGTGAGTGAATGGGTTGGGGGTGATGTGAATAGGTTGGCGTTAATACATACATTTCTACATCCATGATTTCAGGAAAGCTAGAAGGGGCTATCTGGAGAGTCTGTGTTTGGTGGGCCGAAGGCCCACCAATAGCCCTCCGCAGGAGCTAGCCAAAAAGTCCCCCCTGAGGGCGGCTTTGCGGCTAGTTATATTATATAATATATTGTGTGCGCCGGTGTGTGTGTGTGTGTGTATGTGTGTATGAGTGTATGTGTGTATGTATGTGTGTGTGTGTGTATTAGTGATGGACCGAATGTCTATTTTCCGTATTCGCGAATGCGAATGCGAATCCGAATGCGAATATTTGGTTTTGATATATGCGAATGCGAATGCGAATTGCGAATATTACATAACATTTCATTTAATACGCAATTTTTTATAACATACAGGTAACTGAAATATTTTGTATGTATTGTAAGAGTTCAGACATAAAAAAATGAATGTCTAATGTAAATTCCATTCAATTTTCTATGTTGCCAGCTTGCGGGACGAGGACCCACTCTTACACGAATATTTACATGATAATATCTTGCATGAATAATTAGTATTAACTAATATATCAATAACTATTATTGCAAAGTTTACACTGTACAATATGACTGCTACCAAGATGGCTGCCAGCAGAGAAGGTCAGGATTCCAACACAACACAAACAAACAAGTGTGCCGCCTGTTGCATCAATGATGACATGAAACATACCATACAATGTGGTGAGTGTAAAGAATGGATTCACTATTACTGTTCAAAATTGCCGCTGTACAACTTAATGTGTCTCCTGAAAACCAATAGGAAGTACACTTGTGAAAAGTGCTATGTATCCAAGTACTTAGACGAGGATTGGGAAAAGGTAGCAAAGGAAGCACAAGAGGCAATTGAAAATCAGGAAAGCTCTAGACGTAGTCCAACAGAATCTAACCTATCCAACCTTTCTGAACATCAAACATCACTGCAAACCCATGAAGATGAGGAAACACTAGAAGCCGCTCAGCCTGCAGGACAAAGTTTTGATATTGGTAATACTCCTGAGGACATGAGACTTACCCTACATCGAAATAATGACTTAAACTCCAGCCCTGACGTACAAGATACGTCAGATAGGACCAACAGGCAAAATCTCGTTGGCAGAAGTAACATACAAGAAAATCATGCAACTGGGCATGGACAAAACAACAACAAAAATAGCAAACCAATATGTCGTTTTTACAGAAAAGGAATCTGCAAATATGGATCTGGTGGAAAGGACTGTAACTTTAGACACCCAAAGCCTTGTAAAAAACTAATCAACCACGGACTTGAAAGTAAACATGGCTGTAAACTTGGAAAAGACTGTCAAGACTATCATCCGTTTCTCTGTCGAAACTCCATGCAAAGAGGGGAATGTTTCATAGAGAAATGCAAGTATACCCACATTCGAGGAACCAGAAGACATCGGGGACATTATGATACTCACAACCAAAACAGCCAGTATAGTACACCACAGCAGCAACAAGTACCTGCCCAGCACCACCACCACCACGACTCAGGAACCCCATCAACTGCTACAATAAACCAAGGTGATTTTTTAGGGGCAATAAACCAAATGAAGGCAGCAATCAGCGACATAGCAAAAGTGGTAGAAGCACAAGGGTTGATGATGCAGAAACAAACAATAGGGAAGCACATGAACCAACTACCACAAGTGAACCAAATCCCCATGGCTGCACCAGTGTACCCGTGGCTGAATGCAGTAATAGGCCACTCGGCCTAGAATGCTTCCTGATGTGCAACATTCAAGGCCTGTATCCAAAATCCAACAGAAACAAAGTACCATTTTTATGTGATCTGGCAAAACTTGAAAATTATGCTTTTATGGCAATAACAGAATCTCACCTGTCAGAAGCTAATAATGCAGAAATACAACTCCATAATTACACAGTGTACAGAACGGACAGGAAAGACAGGTCACATGGAGGTGTTGTAACATATGTCAGGAATGACCTTGCATCAAGCACTAATGTCATGCTTTCACACTCAAACGGGGAAGTTGAAGTTCTAATATTACATGTTAAAAAACTATCGTCAATCATTGTAAATATTTACAGACCCCCTCTATGTACCACACATAACTTCATGGAGGCATTAACCATGATAAAGCAAGCCATTGAACACTTGCCCTCACCACCTCCTGATGTAATAATTGCTGGTGACTTCAATTTTCCATTTGTGAGATGGCCAGAAGGACAGATGGACGGAGGGAGCCGCGAGGACAGATACCAAGCCACGGGATTACAAGACCTCATGGCGCAACTGTTCCTAAGCCAAGAAATTAATGACCCAACAAGGGGAGATAACATCCTGGACCTCCTCCTCACCAATAATCATGAAATTATTCATGGGTACAGAATTGAAACCTCAACCCTCTCGGATCACAACCTAATTACAGTGTTAATGACAAAGCCAAGGAGGACATGGGTCAGGAACAAAAATGAGCCACAACAATCAACACAGACTTTTAGAACCCTAAACTTCAACAGTGAAAAAGCAGACTGGGAAAATCTAAATTCAGAACTAATGTCTGTGAAATGGGATCAACTGCTAAATGATCTTAACCCAGACACTATGCTTAGTACCATAGACAACAAAATACTTGAAATCTGCTGTAACTACATTCCCCATAAGCAGATAGGCAAACGTAGGATGTACACCATTCCAAGAGACAGGAAAATACTGATGAGAAAAAGGGCATCCCTGAACAAGGCATTGCTTAAAGTCAGTAACCACCAGAAGAAACTGACAGTTAAATCTAGCATTGCTGATATTGAAGTGAAATTATGTCAATCTCACAAGCAACAAAGACTACGAGAAGAAAACAAAGCCATTGAAACCATCAGAAGCAATCCAAAACACTTCTTCAACTATGCCAAGAGATTCTCTAAACTAAATGCACCAATTGGACCTCTGGTAACATCTGAGGGGCAAATGGAGGAGGATGCCAAAAACATCAGTGAAATTTTAGCTGAGCAATATCGCACTGTGTTCAGCATCCCTGACCAAACTAAAGTTATACCCGACCCAACAGTCTTCTTCAGCTCAGCCCAGAACACTCAAGACACCGTTACGCTAGAAGACATAATGTTTACAGAAGAGGACATAATAAAGGCCATTAAAGAAATTAAGCCAAATTCAGCGGCAGGTCCTGATGGCATACCAGCAAAATTGCTACTGAACTGCAAAGAATCCTTAGCTCGCCCCCTACACCTGGTGTGGCGTGAGTCCCTTAACACAGGTGTAGTACCCTCACAGACCAAGACGGCCGTCATAACACCCATCCACAAAGGAGGAAGTAGAGGCTGTGCCGCAAACTACCGACCAGTGGCTCTCACTTCTCATGTAATCAAGCTGTTTGAGAAGATCATGCGTAACCACGTCTACGCATTCTTGGAAGAGAATAACCTCCTCAACGCTAGTCAGCATGGCTTTCGGAAAGGTAGATCCTGTTTGTCTCAGCTTCTTGCTTATCATGACAGGCTCCTCAACCAACTGGCTTCTGGCAAAATTGTGGATACTGTCTTTCTAGACTTTGAAAAAGCCTTTGACAAGGTTGATCATGGCACTCTCCTGCACAAGCTGCGTAAACTGGGCATAACGGGCAAAATTGGTGTGTGGCTCCACAGCTTCCTAACATCCAGAACGCAAGTAGTAACAGCGAATGGGGCCATGTCTGCAGACCACCAAGTTGTAAGTGGTGTCCCCCAAGGCTCAGTCCTTGGGCCTCTACTGTTCATCATTCTCATTGGGGATATTGACGAGGGAGTGTCAAAATCAAAGTAACATCCTTTGCAGATGATACAAATATCAGTAGAAGCAGAGAAGTACAAGAAGATGTTAACCAACTACAGCAGGATCTTAACAAAATCTATGATTGGGCAAACAGTAATAACATGAAGCTCAACGATAATAAATTTCAGTCACTCAGAGTTGGGGCAAAACAAAATGACCAAAACCCCACACCTCTCCTGACAGGTGAAGGCCGAGAAATTACATCAAGCACCAATGTGAAGTGCCTGGGGGTCCACCTCAGCGACGATGCCACATTTAGGCACCATATAGAAAAAACGGTGAAAAAGGCCAGAAAAATAGCAGGTTGGATCCTACGAACATTCTATTCCCGAGAAGAGGGCTGCATGTTAACTCTGTGGAAGGCACTGGTACAACCAGTGCTGGATTACTGTAGCCAGTTGTGGTCCCCTCACAGAGTAGCAGAAATACAAGCCCTCGAATCAGTTCAAAGGTCTTATACTAGACAAATGGAGGGAATGAAAAACCTCAATTATTGGGAAAGACTGCAAAAGTTGGGCCTTTACTCACAACAGAGGCGGAGGGAGAGATACCAGATATTATATACCTGGAAGATCCTGGAGAACCTTGTGCCCAACCCTACTGCCATCAGTGATCTGTCAGCCCAGCACATCAACCCAAGAACTGGTCGCAAGGCAAGGAGGAGAACACTACCATCAGACGCACCAGCCAGGATCAAGACCCTCCTATCAACCAGTCTGCCTCATATTGGGCCAAAACTATTTAACAACCTGCCAGGAAAATTAAGGAACCTCACGGAATGCTCGGTGGAAAAATTCAAACATCATTTGGACAACCACCTACAAACAATCCCGGATGAACCTCCCGTGCCTGGATATACGTCTATGAGCAGGGCAGACACGAACTCAATATCGGACCAGGTGAACCTGCAACACAGGGATGCTGGGTTCGGATGCAGCGGTGGAGCACCACGACTGTGAGGGAGTACCCTCTAGACGGAAACAAGTAAACAAGTAAACAAGTAAATATCACTGGAGAAAATCTCGAAATAATCCCAAACCACACTGTTGTGACTGGACGTCATTACGCAGTAGGTTCCTGCAACACTGTTCTCTTTCAAAGAAAGTTGATTGTGCTCGTGGGTGGAAGAGAAGATGCTTAATTACTGCAGTATAGCGCACGAGGCAATGAGTTGAGTTCAGTAACAGTGACCTTGAGAGAAGCGGCTGCTTTACTCTGTTGAAGGGTGGAGAATGGAGTTAGTGTTCAAGGAACCATGGCCTTGGCTACCACTACGCCTCTTCACCTCATTCTTGTAATTAATGCTCGGCTAAACTTTAAATTTATTTATATGTTTGCTTGTGTAATATTATGTTCACTTGTTATTTTCTCCTTTTTTGTAAGTTTATTGATTTGGGCAAAATATTCTCATATTCACAAACAACTACGAGTGGGAGTGCGAATGCGAATGCGAATATTGAAAAAACATGCGAATATTCGCAATTGCGAATGAGAATTCGAATATTCGGTCCATCACTAGTGTGTTTGTATGTGTTTGTATGTGTGTGTGTATGTGTGAGTGCGTGTATGTGTGTGTGAGTGCATGTGTGTATGTATGTGTGTGTGTGTATGTATGTGTTTGTATGTGTATGTGTGAGTGTGTATGTGTGTGTGTGTGTATGTATGTATGTGTGTGTGTATGTGTGTGAGTGCATGTGTGTATGTATGTGTGTGTGTGTATGTATGTGTTTGTATGTGCATGTGTGAGTGTGTGTGTGTGTTTGTATGTATGTATGTGTGTGTGTGTGTATATGTGTGTGAGTGCATGTGTGTATGTATGTATGTGTGTGTGTGTGTAGTATGTGTTTGTGTGTGTGTGTATGTGTGTGTGTATTCATCTAGTTGTATTTTACAGGGCCAGAGCAACGCTCGTATGGCCCCGTCTCCATATCAACATTTATTTTTCTCATTCATCTTTAGTGTTGGCCGAAGCCACCACCCCGGGAGGGGGGTCACAAACCCCCGGCTAACACCCGGTACCCATTCACTGCTGGGTGGACAGGGGCTCGGGTTTTAAGAAGACCGCCCGTCTGTCTTCGCTCCGCCCGGGGATCGTGTGTGTGTGTGCGTATGTATGTATGTATGTATGTATGTGTGTGTGAGTGCATGTGTGTATGTATGTGTGTGTGTGTATGTATGCGTTTGTGTGTGTGTGTGTGTGTGTGTGTATGTAGACACATATATATATATAGCCTACATATATACACATCATAGCCCGTATGTGATATTATCGTGAATATTTTTATCGTGTGGAGGATGAAGAGGGAGAAGAAATAGTAGATGAGAGAGAGAGAGAGAGACTGTTGAATTTACCGAATGTATGCAAGCCACAGTGCGGCCAGCCTACACTCAGGCCTACAGCGATGTGTTTGAAGTCATTTCACGGGCAACTTGACAGGTCTTATGGAAGAAAAACAAAATAATCTCTCTTTTATCTTATAATTAACGTGTTCGAGTATAAAAATCTGTCTTTAAGTCTAACAGTAAGTAATACATTCTTCAATGTAAAACTTATTCTAATACTATATACATATACATACAGTAACTTTTATAGATAGATAGCTTTTCTGAAGATTTAAAAACCCTTAGATTAAAGCATTATATAGAAAAAATTGCACCTCCAATTTGTTCCTATCAAATATCTGTTCTAATGGTACAGACTTTGAAAGTAAATTTTCAAGTGACATTGTTAACATTACACTCAGCAGTTAGTGTCGACTAATTTCCACTTCCCATGACTTAACACTATATGTAAGCAAGCAAACAGTAGGAAACTATTATGGATTTAAGACAAATTTCATCGCATCATGATAGAGAAAATATCAATTACAGTATGATTACCAAAATCTATCCCTGCCACCCAGCCTGGCACCGTGCACGGCCTGAAAGTGTTAGTGCATCATGCACTGCTCTGGATCCACATTCTTGTCCAGGAAGGAATCTTTCCATAGCCACAATATCAGTTAATTATGCAATCAAATCTTAATTTGGGTTCATCGATGGGTTGTATGGGTCTTGTTATTGTACCCTTGTAAGAACACTTTTGTCTCTAACCAATGTTGTGGTCTGAGCAGGTCTGGCAGGTGACACAGGCCCAATGTTGTGGTCTGAGCAGGTCTGGCAGGTGACACAGACCAGCGTGCAATGGTATACATCAGTTAGAAGACTACAGTAATAACAAGATGGAAGTACTGAGAGGAACACAAATCTTACGGAATGCAAGTGGCTTAAGTTTATGGTATTTTACAGAAGAATAGTTTCCAGGTTAGAAGTGTTATTGAGAGTTAGTACTTTACAGGTAACTATACACATAGTATTAGTCTATCACTTTCTTCCTGACTGGACACTCTTATTAAGATGATTCTTTGAGGAATTTTACAAACGTAACACATGGAAGTAAAATAATGTACATCAAGTCCATCACCAGATGCATGATATATAATACAATATATACATACAATATATACAACCTGTGACTAGATACTGTATTAGTTCTAGAGTTACTGTGAAGGACATCGCCTGCCTCACAATTATGCATCATCACTGGCAGAAAACATTCATCCTGCTCTCAAGCACTGTTCTGGAATTCCATCCAAGATCAACATAATCTTGCAAATACACAGAAGTCATACTACAGCAGAATTGGGACTCTATAATTTTTTTTTTTTAAGTCAAAATTTGAAACATACTATATCACTGAAAATAATTTATAAACTACTGCATCTTTTTTTTATCCAAAATATTATCAATCAAATTAAATTTAATCTTTAAGTGATTATTCATAGTAATATGTACAGTGATATCCCATCAACCTATTTCTATACACTTTAAAGTAAGACATTTCCCTGTGCTGACAATCTCAATACAAGGGACAAGTAACTACTGAATAACAGAAATGCCTGTTATTCAGTAGCAGTAACATTTGAAGTTTCTGCCATGTGGACCATCTATGGGCTTGTTGGAGATATAAAGAAGAGACATTACCCTGTGAACAGATACAACAAGAAGTATGGAAAGGTTACTATGGTTTGGTGAAGAAAGATAAATACCCATCAATATTCCTGACCCATGAGAGCCACTGTACCAGAGGGAAACATGGAAAGTCGGCGTACAAATAAACTTTCTTAGTAGGATGCTAATTCTATGATTCAGAGATGAAAGACAGTTTTCAGTAGATGAGCCAAATAATCCAAATGATGAGATCCTAAAAAAAGACCTACAAAGCGAGTGAGTTGACAAAAAAATGTCAGTCCTCTGATACTTGATACAATTCAGTGACACACTTGTTTCCATGCAAGAAGTGATATTTTCTTATTTTCCCTAGCATACAGTACGTACTATGATTTCAAAATTTAATAACTATTCTATTCTATCACACAAAACTTAAGTTTTGTTATTTATAGTAACTTTTCTAAGTCACTGCTTTGGTTGTCACATATACAATACAAAAAAAAGCAAAAACTTTTTGATCAATGTAAAGCAGCTCACTTCAGGTCAGAGCTAGTCATCCACAAACTGTTTTAGCAGCCAAGTACTACGTAGTACTTCATATGAAATAATGACCATTCATAAAAAAAAACTTTTTGTTGCATATTGTGAAAAAAAACTACATAATGGTTTGTGGGAATTCAAATATGAGTCAACGACAAGGACATGGGACAAAACATTGAGATTCTTAGCAACAGTAAAAAGGCGATAAAAAAGGAAACGTGTCACACAATTGTATCAGGTATCCAGGTTGTGCACCTTAGGCTCCTTAGCAGACTCATCAGATGATATAACCCAATGTAAACATTATAACATGGAAACATGGAACCTGCCTTTCCAAAGGATGACGTGTGCCAAGTGATCAGCTGCCTTGCATGTTCTGGGTAACAGAGTGTGTCCTGTCAAGGGAATGGGAAATTGTTCATGCAATAGGGTCAATTGTACGGCACATCACAAAGTTGGTGGTCGTCAGTGAGGTGACCATGAATAATTGTGTATCTGAAAATCATGAGATATTAAAAGGGACGTGAAGCATGATAAAAAAATCCGTCATATATAAATAGATAATGATCTGGATCACAATAATCATGTACTCTGACATTTAGGGCAGAGAATAGACATCTCATAGAGAATAGTCATTGTGATTTTAAGACCTGCTACGTTTTAAGAAAAAAAA
>JACEEZ010014409.1:127500-140000 GCA_016584305.1 Chionoecetes opilio
GGAAGAAGATTACATCCTTATCCACAGACCTTACAGACCCCCCTCCGTCCCTCCGTCCCTCCGTCCTTCCTCCCTCCCTCCGTCCTTCCTTCGGTTCTCCCTCTCCTCACCATATTTCCTCTTGCACGTGGGCATGACATAACAAGGCTCCTGTCTCCTTCATGTCACTTATCCTATTACTGCTCTCTCTCTCTCTCTCTCTCTCTCTCTCTCTCTCTCTCTCTCTCTCTCTCTCTCTCTCTCTCTCTCTCTCTCTCTCTCTCTCTCTCTCTCTCTCTCTCAAGGATATTACAGATATTTGCTTTAACTAAAATCATTTGTATACGGACAGTAACATCATCTTTAACTGCAACAAGAATATTTGGATGATGTTCTACTATTACTACAGCTACTATTTATACGCACTATCGGCAGTATAATGATCATCACCACCACCACTAACTTCAGCACCAGCGCCTCCCCCCGCCACCCTCTTCCCTATCCTTGGGTGGGGCGTGGGGTGAGGGGCGAGGGGTGAAGGGTCATGAACTACCACACTCCGGGAACTGGCTGTGGAACGCTGCACCGTTATATACAAACGCTAATCGCTATACTATATAGTAGGTGCAATCCGTTAGTTAGTCAGTCAGTTCGTCAGTTCGTCCAGTAATATATCTGTCCAATTATTACTTTAGTATTTAGGTTCAGTTAATTAGCCACTGATAATAACTATGAGGATTATTGTGAGTCAGTTTGGAGTTAATTTTTCATTTGATAATTCAGTTCCTATAAGACTATAGTGACCTAGTCAATTTCGCAATCAATCAGTTTTTATTTTGTTACGTTGGAGCCTATAGCGCCTGTAGGTTAATATTTATTTCAAGGGCTCAGGTGGTGGGCCCTGCACCTTCTGGAGAGTCGTGATGTCGGTCGCCCTCGCCCGTTGGTGGCGCAAGCTGGGTTTTTATAGTGACACCTGTGGTCTTAGGTGAAGATCCCGTTACTCGTAATATCCAGGTTTGCCACTTTTAGTCAGCTCTGCACTCATCTAACAAGCATCCTGTCCATTCATTCATAAATTTGCATAGTTCGTCCATTAATGAAACGCCCACCATGTTAGTGTTGCCTGTAAAAGTTCGTTGCTTCTGCCGCGACTATTTTCTCTGTTTCCGCACATACAGAGGTTTCTCTTCGCTTCGCTCATCCCCAGGACACACAAATATTAGCCCTATTGTTACTACTTATATTGGTCAACAATGGGCGACTGACTATTCGAGAGAAAACCCCACTTTTAAGCCCTTCGCGCCCAGATCTTTCCTTTGCTATAAAAAAATTGTCTGTTGTCGAGCCATAAAATTACAAAAAGTAACTTAATATACCAAATTAGCTAGTGGACAATAATACTAAACAGGTCATATCTATATAACATTGCTTATATTAACTTAAAATCGTCTAATGGAACCCAATTTACAAAGGAAATTACGTTCTGGGCCTCAAGGGGTTAAGGCACTTCACCTATATTTAAATTCTACATAAAAGTCCTCGATAGTATTTAGTTCGTGACATGACAAGATGTTTGTTTACCAGTGTGGCAATTACTCCCTCCGTGAAGGTTCCTTTCTATCGCCATTATTGTTGTGCACACAGACAGTACTTTCCACGCATCATGGAGAGTGTTGCCTCACAGTGATTCCCGAGTCATTCGTTACGGTAACCCTATCGCGTTAATCATCGTTCGGACCAACCAGCGGTCACTACGAAACCCACACGTACACCATCTCCATCAGACCAAAACATTTTCGCTACAGCCACCTAATTCCACCTAACTCCCTATTCCACCTAACTCCAGCCACCTAATAAGTCACCATCCAATTTTTCATCACATCCATTTAATAAGTCACCATCCCTAACCCTTGCTTCACCCACTCTGAACTACTATGGCCAGGGAATAGGCTACTTCATCCTTGCAAACTCAATACCAAGCAGCCAGCACGCGGACATGCATGCGTGTTGCGTAATAACTTCTTATAACTACCGTAAGTTGTGTCGCCGTCGCCAAACCCGGAAGACTGACTGAGCGACACCTCATAAATGGGAGAGGTCGCCTGCCTCATGCCTGGAGGAATGAGGCACGCGACCAGGCCAATGCGAGTGAATCATGGGTGGTGAGGGGTGAAGAGAAGGTGGTGGGGTGTGTTGTGCAGCCTTGACTGGGGAAGAGGGGGAATGGACGGGTGGGTGGAGGTGGTGGAGGGAGGGGAGGGTGTTAACCTTGGAAGGAGCCAGAGAGGGAGAGGTGGCGATGGAGGGTGAAGACTGAAGAGACTGACTGGGTTGGGTGACTTCAAGGGCAAACTTCGTCATGAACACGAGGTGGACCGTAGGATCTCGCCCGTGCCACCATCAAGGGAGGGACTGAGGGCTTGAAGGGGTTGAAGGGGAGACTGAGGGCCTGAAGGGGGTGAAGGGGGAGACTGGGGGCCTGAAAGGGGTGTGGAGCTGGGATGTCCCGGGCCTGGTCAAGGTGTTCATGTCGTCGTCGCCATCATTGTCTACTTTAACGGTACTATCCCCTCCCGCCCGTCCTCTGCCTGCCATGTTGGGGTCTCGAAGGGCTCGTGTCCCAAGCTTGTATTGCCTTCCGCCCTCACTCCTGGCTCTCTTCTCGGTGCTTAAACTATCCAGTCAACCACTCATAGCATTCCTCATTGAAGTATTTCCCTTTCCTTTGTGTAAATCAACAGGAATCAGACAAAAACCCTTGTGTGAGAGAGAGAGAGAGAGAGAGAGAGAGAGAGAGAGAGAGAGAGAGAGAGAGAGAGAGAGAGAGAGAGAGAGAGAGAGAGAGAATTTCACACTGGAATTAAACAATGCTTTATAAAAAAAAATCGATGACACGCATTTCCTGTTAAACAAAACTTTTGAGTCACGGCACTACCATACACCTCTCTCTCTCTCTCTCTCTCTCTCTCTCTCTAGGAGGGCGTAGACCACGAGAAGGAAGGAAATAAACGAAAAAGAAAGAAAAAGAAAGAAAGGAACAAAGAAATGAAAGAAAAAGAAAGGGAGATAGAAGAGAGACAAAGCAGATAAGAAAGAGAAAAGAAAGAAAGGAACAAAGAAATGATGATGATGAGAAGGAGGAGGTTGTCTGGCTTCCTGAACGTCTACTCGACCTTGAACGTTTGCGCCTCAATCTCACATTCGTTTGTTTACCTTTCGTCAGCTGTTTAGGCGTCAGCTGTTTCCAAGGATGCTCTTGCTTTACTTCGCTTTACTTAACCTCCCCTTCACTTTTAACAGACCTATCGATGCATTGACAAACTATTTATGACTCAACCTTGCTTAGTGAATGGTGAGGATGGGGAGAAAAGGTTGGGATAGAGAAATAAGGGAGGTGAGTTGACGTAACGGGTCGCTAGTGCTAGACCCGGATGCTGGTGGTGAAGAAGAAGAAGAAGGTGATGGTGGTGGTGGTGGTGGTGGTCTGTCGGGGTGGTGGTGATGATGGAGGTTAATGATGTTCTTGATGATGAAAATGACAATAATAATGATGATAATAATAATAATGATAATGAAACGGGTTAACAAGTTTCTGTTCATAATCACGTGTATATAGTCCCCCACACCACACACACATACACACACACATCTATAATACTCTAATACACGTAGTTTCATTTTAGTAGCCTCCACGGCCGTTGCAAGACCACAATGTCACTGGTGGTCACCTAGAGAGAGAGAGAGAGAGAGAGAGAGAGAGAGAGAGAGAGAGAGAGAGAGAGAGAGAGAGAGAGAGAGAGAGAGAGGTCCATTCATCCATTACTGAAGAGGATTGTTACGTAACAGAACAATAAATTTTTAACACGAAAAATCTCTCTTTTCATACATGTAATATATTTTTCCTCCTTGTGTGTGTGTGTGTGTGTGTGTGTGTGTGTGTGTGTGTGTGTGTGTGTGTGTGTGTGTGTGTGTGTGTGTGTGTGTGTGTGTGTTTGTGTGTGTTCAAGGTCCCGCTCCCGCCTCAAGTGACGTCACATAAGTTGAAGGACACAGGTAAAAAGAGAGAGAGAGAGAGAGAGAGAGAGAGAGAGAGAGAGAGAGAGAGAGAGAGAGAGAGAGGAGAGAGAGAGAGAGAGAGAGAGAGAGAGAGAGAGAGAGAGAGAGAGAAAAGAGAATACGTGAGTGGGAGGGAAAGGGAAGGGAAGGGGGGGAGGGGGGTTATGGCCCTATACGTACATAGATACACACAAAAAAAAACACATCACGTGCACAAAAACATCCAAACAAGTAAAACATGCAATACACGTCCAAGGCCGTTCTCTCTCTCTCTCTCTCTCTCTCTCTCTCTCTCTCTCTCTCTCTCTCTCTCTCTCTCTCTCTCTCTCTCATAATGGATATAATGCCTACCAATGTACCTATAGCCTTGACTTAACGGAAAGAATAGGTTAAGTGTCATTAATGTAACACCTCATGAAACTTACTATTATCATTATTATCATTATCATTACATCATCATTATTATCATTACTGTTATTGTTATTATCATTATTATATATAAAAAAATTGTGGTTGCTTCTGAATTTGCTGCTATGCTTTGCCTTAGGAACAGGGCATATTATTATCGTTATTATATTATTATCGTTACTACTACTACTACTACTACTACTACTACTACTACTACTACTACTACTACTACTACTACTACCACTGCTGCTGCCCCTTTTACCACTTAAGTTCTCATGTATTCTTGTCAAAGTGATCTGGTGTCCGAGAGGAGTTACTGAATGAATCAAAATTGCTGAATGGGTCGGAATTTCAACTTGGTGAGGGATAAAAAAGTTCGCACTATTTTTTACTACACAACTGCAGGGCTGAGAGAGAGAGAGAGAGAGAGAGAGAGAGAGAGAGAGAGAGAGAGAGAGGAGAGAGAGAGGAGAGAGAGAGAGAGAGAGAGAGAGAGAGAGAGAGAGAGAGCTATAGTTAACATTCAGTTATAGAAAAGTTCGGACTATTTTTTACTACACAACTGCAGGGCTGAGAGAGAGAGAGAGAGAGAGAGAGAGAGAGAGAGAGAGAGAGAGAGAGAGAGAGAGAGAGAGAGAGAGAGAGAGAGAGAGAGAGAGAGAGAGAGAGAGAGAGAGAGAGAGAGAGAGAGAGAGAGAGAGAGAGAGAGAGAGAGAGAGAGACTATAGTTCACATTCAGTTCCCGTATAGTGGTTAGTTTTGCGATGTTGATTAACTCTAGCCCTTGAACTACGCTCCAAATATAGCGGCTTCGATTGATTCAAGTTGTTCATCTAAATATCATTAAATAATGGCCAAAACAAATAAGGAATGTGACAACGTAGGAGAGCGTTCTGATCATCATTGTCATCATCATTTTCATTATTATTATGACTACTTCTATTATCACTGTTCATACCATTAACCCCTTCACGCCCAGATCTTTCCTTTGCTATAAAAAAAATGTCTGTTGTCGAGCCATATAATTAAGAAAAGTAACTCAATATACCAAATTAGTTAGTCGACAAGGATACTGAACAGGTCATATCTATAAAATATTGCTTATATTAACTAAAAATCGTCTAATGGCACTCAAATTACATGGAAAATACGTTCTGGGTCTCAAGGGGTTAAAGTTACCATATCATCATCAATATCTCACGTCATCAGCTCAGCAGGCCGGTACAAGAGTGGTATATTAATAAGTCCTTGGCAGCCAGCACAGCCACGCGAGTGTTGCGCCACGGTGACCAGCGGTGGGCCTGATTGACGCCAGGGGGAGGCACGCGTGGGGCCTCACGTGGCACACAAGGTTTATGGAACTGTCGCCGATGGGAATTCTTGCCGAAACACCAACCTAGAACTCTCGCCGAAGTGAAAATTTAACCTAACCTGGACAATGGTACCTAATCTAACCTAACTGATCAAGCTAATGATAGTATTTCATCCCTGAATGCAGAAACACGGGTAATATTTGATTAAATGTATATATTGGGTCCTGTAATATCAAGAATTGGAACACTCGATGACGGCGGCGAGTGTTCCGATCGGCGACAGTTCAAGGTACCGCGGTGAGGCCTCGTTGACGCCAGGGGGAGGGCACGCGTGGGGCCTCACGTAGCACACAACACCAACGCGGGAAAAAAAAGGACCATATCGTCACACTCATAAAGAAACTACCTGTCATTTTTTCTACTTTTCGGGAAATAAAAAAAAACTTCCTAATTTTCTTCATTTTGATATCAATGCATTGTTTATCCTTTTATATTTTAGACCACTCACACCCTACACATGCCACTGGCGACTATACCAATAGATGCGCCACAGGATGAAAACATTATTTAGGCAAAAATCCAGAAATTGCCGAAAAATGACTTAGGCAGTTTCTTTATGAGGGTGACGATATACTGAAGTGAGAAAAGAGAATGAATGGACGTGTGACGAAAGATACCAAGCAAATAAACACCACAACACCGCCGAGAAAAAAGGACTGACACTCAAGTAGGGAAACAGACGGAAGGAAGGAGTAATGAAAGGAAGCAAAGGAAAAATAAAAAGATAGCAATGGGAATCAAAAAACGGATTGGATATGTTTATAATCCTTGCTCTGAAAAATTGCAAAGAGCCGGTAGCATAAAGATATGACATTATTTCTCTCTCTCTCTCTCTCTCTCTCTCTCTCTCTCTCTCTCTCTCTCTCTCTCTCTCTCTCTCTCTCTCTCTCTCTCGACCTTCACCGCCTGATGCAGAACACTGAGAAGCAAGGCGGTGCGAGGTAACAAGCAGGTGCCATCCCCATCCCCTTCATCTACAACAACAACAACAACAATTACTACAACTACATCTACTACTACTGTTACTTCTACAACTCATATCACTACCACCACCTGTACACAAGAACATCAGAAAATAAGGAAGCTACAAGAGGCCGTGTACTTGTTTATCTTAATGTCACTGTTCCAAGATAGGAGATTAGGACGCATGCACTGGTACCGACGTTAACATCACTGTATTAGTTCATTCAATTCCTAGGCAATGTTCTTCGTGACCTTTAATTCAGACAAAGTGGTGGTGGTCGTGTTGATGGTAATCTTCGCCTCCTTGCAAAGCCACATAAGTAAGAAAAAAAAATAATATGACGAGTAATGAAAGATGAATCGTAAAGGTTGCTCGTATTCGTAGTCACATACCATCATTGTACGTGGTCATTGTTCACTTATTGTCTTGTCCTAATTAAATCAATATGTCATGCCAGCTCTGTTGTGATTGCAATAGGAGTACTGTATGATTGCTCTAGTACTTTCCATGGCAGCTACAAGATCAAGTGAATAATTTTGACTGAGTAGAAATGGAACAAAATCATAGCAATTACCACGAGCAATCATGGTATGTGACTACGAATACGAGCAAGACTCACGGTAGAGGGAGTTCCCAGGCGATACTTCTGTGGGGAAAACTATAATTCTATGGGGGAAAACTATACTTCTGTGGGGAAAACTATAATTCTATGGCGATATCTATACTTCTGTGGGGAACACTATACTTCTATGGGGAAAACTATACTTCTATGGGGAAAACTATACTTCTGTGGGGAAAACTATACTTCTATGGAGATATCTATACTTCGAACGTGTAATAATCCGCACGGAAAACTCAGAACTGATAACTGAGACAATGGAAAGTATTAGGAGTTTGTTACCAATAATCACCCAGTGTGACGAAGGATTCACAAAGAGTAACCGAGTCTTACGTAGGTCCTGACGGAGTGTTGGATTCCACTTTACTTTATACTTTACTTATTTTTACTTATTTACTTTACTTATATACTACTTTATACACCGAGGAAAAGGGAGGAGGATGAGAAGGATATTGGATTATAATGAAGAAATATAATGAAGAGAAAAAACGTCTCATACAATCTCTCTCTCTCTCTCTCTCTCTCTCTCTCTCTCTCTCGTCTCATACAAGCCATCTCTCTCTCTCTCTCTCTCTCTCTCTCTCTCTCTCTCTCTCTCTCTCTCTCTCTCTCTCTCTCTCTCTCTCTCTCTCTCTCTCTCTCTCTCTCTCGAACCGGAACGTCACGCCTAACCCGATCATAAAAAGTGTTCAGTGATTACAACAGAGAGAGAGAGAGAGAGAGAGAGAGAGAGAGAGAGAGAGAGAGAGAGAGAGAGAGAGAGAGAGAGAGAGAGAGAGAGAGAGAGAGAGAGAGAGAGAGAGAGAGAGAGAGAGAGAGAGAGAGAGAGAGAGGAGAGAGAGAGAGAGAGAGAGAGAGAGAGGGGGGGAGACCATAATGATGAATAATAGTCTTTATTTTTACGAAGGAAGATGAGGAGCAGGAGGAAGCTAGTGATTATATTATTGTGCAAGTAAGCAAGTTGTAAGAAACGTTCATACCACGCTTCATGTACCCTTCCCTGTTGCTGTGTGCGTGTATGTGTATGTGCGTGTTAGGTGTTGGATGTGTGTGGGGGGAGGGGGGGGGGTAAAGAGAACCACAACTATAATAAACAGGGTGTATGTTCTACTTGATGATGTGTTGGTGTGGTTACTGTCGGAGGTAACGGCCAGTTTAGGGAACGAATTGATGTGGGCTGTGTGGCGAGAGAGGATACCTGCTTGTTCTTACACACACACACACACACACGCAACACACACAAAGCTTCCCAAACACAGTCTTGAAAAACGAAACAAATTACCGGTTGACGTGGTGTGTGCATACAGTATTCACACTTGTAAAGGCTACATATGATACAATCACTAAGGAATACGAGATCCTACGAGTCTGACCCAAACCTATGGCCATTCATTAATTAAATATGAATAATGTAAGATTACAAATACACACATATACAACGTCTTTCTGCCCCCCCACCCCCCCCCCCCCCCCCCCCCCCCCCCCCCCACCCCAGAATAATTCATCCTTGCCCCCCCCCCCCTCTCCCACTCTCTACGGCAAAAACCGACCCGCCCCCTAACCTTGATTCTCCCTCCTCGTATTCAGCCTCGCCAGAACGCAGTTTATTCCCGGCTGATTCAGTAATAAAAAAAAAAAAGTCCTCACGGTGCTCTCCCTTGATGTAGGCACGAACAATGCGTATTCATAATGGAATAAGCAATTCAGTTCGTATGCCGGGGATGCGTAAGTTTAGTTATGAGAGGAGATTGAAGCTATTACATTTACACTCACTCGAGAGGCGCAGAGTAAGGGGCGATCTGATAACGGATACAAGCTGGAAAAGCGTAGATTCAAAAAAGAAATAGGGAAAACCTAGTTCACAAATAGGGTGGTAAATGATTGAAATGGACTCAGTAGTCAGGTAGCCTAGTTAGTGCGCAGTCAATAGGGAGTTTTAAAAGGAGACT
The DNA here is from genome assembly GCA_016584305.1 of Chionoecetes opilio. Classification (NCBI taxonomy): domain Eukaryota; kingdom Metazoa; phylum Arthropoda; class Malacostraca; order Decapoda; family Majidae; genus Chionoecetes; species Chionoecetes opilio. The sequence goes on from JACEEZ010014409.1 coordinate 136,852, forward strand.
GGATAGGTTCATGGATGGGGATGAAAGGTGATTGTAGGTAGTGTTAAGTAACAGGAACTATACCTCGTGTAGGTCCCACGGCCTCTTGTAGCTAGCTTCCTTATGTTCTTATGTCCTAACAGTCTCTCTCTCTCTCTCTCTTTCTCAGGGTGTACGAACACTTACTGCTACGACGGAGGAAGTTCACACAGGTAAGTAACACAGGTGAGCCGTTAAGTGCGTCTAAAGAGAACACAAAGGAACATGTACGCACAAAGAAACCCTAATGATAACCCGGTCCCATGACATCATAAGGAAATACCATGTTTCTTTTCCGCTAATCAACACACTCATACATCAACACACATGTGGTATCATCATGACGTCACGGCAGACAAACGCCCTTGCACTCTATCAGCCACGCGCTCAGTGCCGTCGCATCCTCTATGTGTCCGGTTTATTGTTTTTTTCCTATTGCTTTCCTTAATTAAGAGAGAAGCACGGGCTAAGTAGAAAGCCCGTCAGAGTGTTCGGTATTTATAAATGTTAACGGGGGGGAGGGTAGGAGGAAACAAGGACAGCGAGCGTAGGTAAAGCAGAGAAGGTTGAGGTTAGTAAAAGAATGTGAAGCTCTCTGGGTAAAGGAGAGGAGGCAATCCGAGGCAACGACAAGTGGCTGCCTTGCTGCTATAAATACTTCCCGCCCCTGCCGCCTCCACCTCAAGCCGTCCTCAGCAGCACGACAAACACACACTCAGGGCCGGATTAATACAACCACTCACCGCTACATCACCTCCACACTATCATCACCATTATAACCCCATTACCCATCACCATGACATTATTTAAAAGAAGTCTGGATAAATTCATGGATGGGGAAGAGAGGTGGTAGTGTTAAGTAGCAGAAACTACCTCGTCTAGCTCACACGGCCTCTTGTAGCTTCCTTATTTTCTTATGTAAGTACCCTTAATGTATGCGTACCAAGTTGTCCTCCGTTCTCCTGTGACTCCCTACACATCGCCACCACTTTAGCTGCCTCACGCGCCATCACAGCCGCGTTCCTTTACCTCCACTAACACCACAACTACTACTGGCAACACTCCACCGGCCGCCGTCTGTGTCCCCCGCCTGCCCAATGGTTCCTTATCGCTATTGAAACCATATTGTTTACTTGGTCGCCGTCTCTATCCCCCGCCTGTCCAATGGTTCCTTATCGCTTTTGAAACCATATTGTTTACTTGGTCGCCGTCTCTATCCCCCGCCTGCCCAATGGTTCCTTATCGCTATTGAAACCTATGATAATATTGTTTACTTGTTGCTACTGTTGATAACGCTACTTTTCCTCCTCAATGTTATGGCTAGTGGGAGTAATGGGGATGAAATTATTACTGGTGGATATTGATGTAAGTTTGTATCTAATTTGGGTAACACGATTTTAGACTGTAAGCGAACCCACACACAAGGCTGGATATTTGTGGAGACGCAAGGAACTATTGGGAAAAGGAAAATGTTTGAAGGGAATGTTTACAAGGAAGTATAGTTTTCCCCATAGAAGTATAGTTTTCCCCACAGAAGTATAGTTTTCCCCTCCGAAGTATAGTTTTCCCCTCCGAAGTATAGTTTTCCCAACAGAAGTATAGATATCTCCATAGAATTATTTTTCCCCACAGAAGTATAGTTTTCCCCCATAGAATTATAGTTTTCCCCACAGAAGTATAGTTTTCCCCATAGAATTATAGTTTTCCCCACAGAAGTATAGATATCTCCATAGAATTATAGTTTTCCCCACAGAAGTATAGATATCTTGGATGGACGAAAAGAAGAGATGATAGCGGCAAGAAGTGTACATCAATTCAAACCCAAGCAGGATAAATATACCACACCAGGATAGCTCAGGCCGCTACAACTATAAATACAACCATAGGTACACACACACACACACACACACACACACACCATCACGTCCTCACTAAACTGTATTTATTTATGTCTCACTTTAATCAACGGAATACATTAGACCAACAACCTCCTCTTGCCAAGACATGTACGCGTCACGTCACGGTTGCCTACTCCAACTACGCATCTCTCACACACACACACACACACACACACACACACACACACACACACACACACACAAACACACGCACACACACATAAAAAAAGTGAAAGGCAATTTAGTTTCCTCTCTCTCTCTCACTCCCCACCTGTCGCCTCAACCAGGGTGGGAGCATGCCGGACGTAAAGCTGAGTAATGGGTTGAGCAGGTTACTTCATGACGCCCCATCCCTCTCCTTCCCTTCCCTTCCCTTCCCTTCCTCTTTAAGCACATGCTATACTCTGTTTATTTTAACCCCTTCACGCCCAGATCTTTCCTTTGCTATAAAAAAATCGTATGTTGTCAAGCCATAAAATTACGAAAAGTCACTGAATATACCAAATAAGTTAGTCGACAAGGGTACTAAACAGGTCGTATCTCTAAAATATTGCTTACATGCACTAAAAATCGTCTAATGGTGGCCAAATTACAATGGAAATTACGTTCTGGGTCTCAAGGAGTTAAAGAGGCGAACAATCCTGACCCCTTGCTGCTTACTGACTAATATTTGAGGCCAGAAGGGAATACTACGCTTCTTCTTAATTTCAGCTGTATTTGATCATAGTTAACCATAATATCAGGTAAATAGAGGCAACATTTTAAGATTGAGACCTTAAGATAGAATGGAATTTTCGCCTTGTTAAAAAAAATAGACTAGACAATATTATAGTCCATATGAGGCATGTTTGCTTTGAAATTATGCTTGTTTTTTGTCATAAATTAAAGGAATTTGAGACGATGAGGCAAAGGATAGCAACTGTGTGCCTTGCCATTGTGTGTATACATCCTCGCGTTTAGTTCTTACTGCGTTCTATGATGAATTATGTAGAGTGAAGCGAGGGTGTGGTTTGTACCGGAGTTAGTGTGCAGAGAAGTAGACCGAGAAAAGGTTGTATTACGGTGGCAATAGAAGTAGTAGTAGAAGTAGTAATAGTAGTAGTAGTAGTAATAGTTTAAAAAACAGACTAACATCAGTAGTAAAAGTAATAGTACTATTCTAGTCGGACCGGCTTAAACTGGCAAATCGGGTGAGGCAGCTCAGGAATGCGCTAGTGCCACATGAATATAATC
>JACEEZ010014409.1:145000-225000 GCA_016584305.1 Chionoecetes opilio
TCACTATCATCAATGTTACTGCGACGTGAAATTAAGAAAACCCAGATGAGAGGTATCAAACTATTATTCTAAAAATGTCTATTCATGTACATAACACGTACGTGTACATATCACGTACATATACTCATGTACACTTCATTGCAACATGCGGGGAGAAAAAAGTTAAGTTTGCGGTAGGTTTCATATACCTTCGCTCTGGTTATGTAATATTGCGTCACAAACACAGACCTTCGCCTGCTGCACGAGGCTCGCCCGCTCCTCCAACAAAAAGAGGTAAAGTGCACATGAGACTAACTCTATCTCATGTTTAATACCATCCAGATCCGGCAATGTCCAGATATGAATGACATTTACGAGAACCTTTTATACTACAAAGATAAATACGCAGTTGAGAAACAAAGGACTGGATAAAAACATAGAGCGTCAGACGGCAACACTCCCAGCTGGGTGGAGCAGCAGACGACGCAGTCAGCTGAGGGGAAGGAGCAATGCTTTGTTCTGCTGTAACGCTCACCACTGCACTGCATGACTGTTCTCACCTAACACTCCCCACCGCTCTTTACACACACAGCTGTTCTCCTCATACTTGTAACTAGAAACACTATCCTCACACCATTATGATACAAGCTACGTAATTAAATAAATCTCATAGCAATTTTCTTGTTTATAAAATTCACAGCTTTCTCGTAACAAGACCCCAGCACAGGAATGTTTTACAATGACACTTTCATGGTTGTGAGACTATTACATTTTAAGGTCGACACTTTGCAATGAGGTGTAGAAGTGATCGTTCCTTAATTAAGTAAACTTAGAAGAAAGGTATCGTGGCTGATGATGTCTTATGGGATGCGTGTGTGTGTGTGTGTGTGTGTGTGTGTGTGTATGGAGGCATGTTAACTACCTTGAATACAATAAAAAAAAAAACCTGAAGAAGTATACAAGCACGTACTGTATACTCAGGCATAAAGGGTAAAATCAATCCTGACACGAACACAAGCACTGAACACCCGGTAAGAGGCAGCCAACATCTGTCCATGTTATAACACCTGCGTTACTCACTGAGACTGTTGTTTTCTTTGGCGTCATTACACCTGTTGACCACTTTGATGACTGCCCGTCCAGCCATACGGGTCTGCACCACCTGGGACTGCCGCAGGATAACATTGGTCAAGTCGTTGCCAAACTTGGGTTTCATTGTGACTGTTGATATCTGGTGGCGACCACTAACAAACAATACTTGCACACGAGTGAAGAGTGATACGATTCTCCTCTGTCTTAGTACGGACGTTCAAGTTTGAGTATTGGCTGTGCGCGTTGCTGGTTTTATACGTGACGCTACGCATGGCAACCATCCAGTGTTGCCATCTGGCCGAGCACAGCATTATTATTATACCTTGTTTCAAAGAATTATGAGGTTTTTGGCTAAAGTACAACTAAAAGTTCCTGCAAAGTGTTTCATTAGATTGATGCAATAATGTGCTGCTTACGTAATTATCTAAGCAATAACGTCATACCAGTTTTACCTGGAAGCTATAATAAAGTTTAATTCTGCAGCTGTCTTGTAGAACTATAGGGCCATTGAAACAAATAGTGCAACTCAGATCCCATGGGCAAGCCTACATATTTCAAGCAATATCCAATGGTCATTTCATAACAAAAACAATGCGATATATCATTCATAAGTCAAGAACAATTCCACTATTCAATATTGCAATGAAGTATTCGGCAACTCTACAGGTTTGACGCATCCGGAATGTTCATACTATTCTGTGTTCTTTTCACTATGCAATGAAAGTAATGCCAACTACTCTATGACATGGCATACATTGCATCTAATATTCATAGCATATAGTTATGATTTCAATCAATACGCTATATTGGGTACTGAATAGACTCGTGTAAACGTATATGCGTATCATAGAAACTCGACGATCCATTCTGAAACTTGAACGAATATTTGTAGAAATAAATCAATGACACTGCTGAGGTTCGCTGTGATTGGTTGCAACAGAACGTCGAAATCTTTTATGATTGGTCCGCTTGTGACGTAAACAAAAACATACCTGAACCACGAGGTCCATGTAAACATTGCTGAGGGGGCTTGCCAGAGGCCACAATACATACACATACACAACACAGGGAAGGATGAATTGGGGTAAACGTATTTTTTTCAGCTGAGTAAAAGTAGTTTAACCTTATATTTCAAGTTGAGAGAGAGAGAGAGAGAGAGAGAGAGAGAGAGAGAGAGAGAGAGAGAGAGAGAGAGAGAGAGTCTACACCTGACAAATACAAAGGTAAGAAAATAAAGGAGAGAGAGAGAGAGAGAGAGAGAGAGAGAGAGAGAGAGAGAGAGAGAGAGAGAGAGAGAGAGAGAGAGAGAGAGAGAGAGAGAGAGAGAGAGATGAGGAAGTCTACACCTGACAAATACAAAGGTAGGGAAAGAAAGGAGAGAGAGAGAGAGAGAGAGAGAGAGAGAGAGAGAGAGAGAGAGAGAGAGAGAGAGAGAGAGAGAGAGAGAGAGAGAGAGAGAGAGAGAGAGAGAGGGGGGGTGGTATCACCAACAGTAAATCGTTGTTAATAGAAAAATTAACTACGAGGTCTTCTTAGAAAATATATCAACGCCAACATTATTCATGCATATAATTAATGTCTTACGACGACGCAGAACCGATGGCTCATACCTATGAAAGCCTCAGGTAGAAGGTGCAACATTGAGGTGGTCACACTGGTCTGCAGGGCTTTGTGCCACCCCACACTTTGGAAAGGCCTTATGGATGAAAATAATAAAATAAGACTTAGTAAAGTGTAATGTTCACTTCTATCCTAATTGAACAGCTTGTTACTCTACATATAACTAATCTAGCTAACTCTGCCAAGACGTGGAGTTTGACATGTACAACAAATAGAGCATCAGCGAGAGCCAGTGCCCCCCCCCCCCCCCCCCCACACACACATCTGCTCTGTGCGCTGTAGGACCTTCCTGGTAGCGCGCACTTCCCCCTGAGGCTTCTAGGAGACAGTATATTGGCGCGGCACCAAAATGATGTACGCACACGTGGATGGCTCCCTACCTTTACTTTGTGCCTCAGTTACTTTGTGTTTCAGAACTAAGGCTTCTAGGAGGCACTCAAAAAATATTTACCTATTTACATTTCTCACCTTGCGGTTTCGTTGACGGAGGTGAGACAATAATGAGTCATTGGGGAGGTGAGTCGATTCCAATCATCTACATGTAGCTCAGGTGCTTCCTATGTTCATATTCAAAGTAACGAATTTCGAAGTGCAGCATGACATCGTCGTTCTCGACAAAAATGAATTAACTTATTGATATGTCTTGCCATTGGCCTTTGTCTGTCTATGTCTGTTCATCCGTCTCCCTTCCAAGCTGTCAACATCTATTGCTCTATTGTCGTTGTTCTGTATTTGCTTTGGGGAAGCAAAAGCAGCAAAGGCCACATTCAGCCCCCCTGGCTACAGGAGAATGTTACCTCACACCAACTGGCACTCCAGCGGAGGTTCGAATGACTTTATTTTTTAAGAGTATGATTTCAACGAGTGCGCTATCCAGTCTACTCCAGTCTCGGGAAATGTACTAATTGCTCATGACCTCGGAAATAAATTGCCCTCCACGAGGCGTCCTACATGCTCATAGAGTAATCAGAGTTGGTGCTCGTGGACACCATGGTAACGCACTTATGATAACAAGAACGTACGGGCCATCATCCATAGGGTCCTATAGAGTGCACTGGTTCAAAGCCTTTAATTAATCTCGAGTGCTAGTTTTCTAAGGGTTATGAAACTGATTCTAATTAGGAGTGCTAGAAATAGCTGCTTCAACCGAAGGCAATGTTATATATTATTCTAGTAACTAAGATTGTCGCTAGGGAAAAACTAATGTTTGGAAACTTGGAACCAAAGTATCACCATTTTTCCCTGACTAGAACAATTATAACATAAGGAAGCTATAAGATGCTAGTAGGCCTACACGTGCATAGCTCATTTGATACACATAGGCTACACTAACTAGATCCACCTTGCATCCCCAGCTATAAAATTGTCTAGTTTTCTTTTGAAACTCCCGATCGACTCTGCATTTACGACCTGATAAATGAGTCAATTCCAATCATCTAGCAGACTACCACCCTATTTGTCAGCCAATTATTTTATATTCAATTTATAATTTACATTGTCCAGTTTGAGCCCATTACATCTTGTCCTATCCTGATTATTTACGATCCATACGTGTTTGTAGCTACTATATGCATATGTGTGTGTAAGTAGTATTCTTCGAACCAGTATCAACAAGTACAATATTTTTAGCATGAAGACTCTTATCAGGATCTCCGTCAAACCTATCAAGAACCACAACAGAAGTCAAGGAACTAAAAGAGTGTCCAGAGGAAGGAAGCAGTTCACCACCAGCACGTGAGACATTCCTCGTGACACTGCATTGACGCTTCATGAAATTAGGTCACCCATCCAGCAGCTTAGCACGTGTTCGGCACGAGCTACGCACTCTTCAATACGCCTAAACTGCTGAGGTGAAAAGTTGCCAAGAATGAACCATAAGATTTTCAGTACGCGTATGTGGCCTTATACCTTTGCTTTACCTTTCCCATGTGGTAGAGATGTTCTATATAAAAGTAGATAATTTATTTTAAGACTCACATCCTCTCTGACTCAACTTCTGGTTTTTAAAGCATATATTGTTGTTGGATTGGTTCTGACAACCACATGCACCACCTGTCGGCCCACTGAGCTTCTATAGGCTTCTGCTACAGGACATCATGCAAATAGACTGACAGACAATGCAGACCAGATAGACAGGCATACATATGAAGACAGACAGACAGAAAAACACACATACCAACACACAAGAAAAACTTGATAAACATGGATACGAATATAGGTCACCCTGTATACGCTGTAACTAAAATTAAGGATACCCTGACTAAAATGAGTTGCTAATAGCTTTCCCATTCTAGTTGTGTATCAGCATGCACAAGGCTACACCTTTTATTAGTAGACCGTCCGATGATGGAAGATTATAATTTACTGGCATCACTGTTGCTATCGTTATCATTTGACAATACTACTTTTTTTCTTTCTTAATTTCTTCTACTTTTACTACCACTACTATAATATACTACGAAAACATCTGCCGCTACACCTCGCCACACACACTACATCCTTTAATTTTCTATGCACTTTTTTTTTCATTTTGCCCTAACCATGCCCTCGTTCGCTCGCTATCGGTGTGGACGTTTATAGCAGTGTCCTGAATTTTTCATAAGCAGTAAACTGCCAACCTTCCCCTTGTTCCACACCGCACCACAAAGAAAGCTGTCATACTGCAGTGAGCGGCACATCATGAAAGAAGGTAAAAAAGAACATATTCGCTCATTGTGAGAGATCGAGAGAAAGAGAGGAGGGGGGGCTCTGTGATGCACCATATAACCCTGTGTGCTATACTCATCATACCAGGACACAGAGCAATAGAGAGCATACCAGGATTGGCACCAGTCAGCCTGTCAGGGTGAGGAAGGAGGAAGGTGGCACCGTGGCAGGGCGTCACAAGTAGCGGCAGCCGGCGGGGGTTTCCCAGCATGAGGCACGTGGTGGCGATACGCAGCGGCTGCCAACACCCGGGTGCACCAAGCCTGCGTCCCGGGAACAAGGAGGGGCACCAAGCCAGCGTCCCGGGAACAAGGAGGGGCACCAAGGGCTCTTCCTCCCTTGTTTCGCAGCCTCTCAAGCAGGTCGCTGCCGTCACACCCACGCCACGCACCTGTTGCCTGGGAGTGCAGGAACTGTGCAAACTCGGCACAGGGAATTACTAAACATTGAGAAGCTATTTTCATACATCCACGGCGCTCGCGACCCTGACATTTCGATTACAAAGCATCGCCTACATATTAATATGATTTCATGCACGTGTATATTTGTATATTATTTTTTTCATAAGTCTGTTCGAATGTGCAGTCCAATATGAACCTTTGAGCCACCGTGCGCACGTGTGTATGCGGATGTAACAAACATTCCAAAGCCTCTTTTAACTGAGTTGATGCCGATGCGTCTATTTTAGTACACGTGCTGAGTGCCACGTACATGCAGCGCAGCGCCTTGTTCACAGCCCCGTGGGAGTCTTTACACATACTCACCCCTGGTCAAAAGTTTTGCTCCAATATTCGAACACTAAGTACACTAAGTACTCCTTACTCCTCAATCCAAGGATAATATAGTATCCTTACCTCAAACCATGCCATGCCTTCACAATTAAGCGTATTTCCCCTCTTGTCACAGAGATGTTGCTTCTTTAATCTATTTTTATTATTTACTTGCGAAGAGCTGTCGTCTATATATACCACATCTGTTCTTGACAATGGGTAAATAGGAAAGTGGCACGTAAAATGAACGGTTAATTGTCGTCAGGGAGGAGACATCTCGTGATGTATCCTAACTTGCTGAAAATTACATTTCTATTTCGTAACAAGATTGCATGAGAAAAAAAACGCCTGCTTTTGATGACACTTTCATATCAACTGAAAGTTAATTGTATACTGATTGAATACTGTATTAATGATATGATTGTGTGTTATCTAGATATTTGAAATGCTTTGTCCCACAGAATAATAATTTGAATGAGAAAAAAATATTATTCATCCGTTTCTCTACAAAAGGGGACAAGAACTAGCTGGCTTAATATTTTGATGCGGCTGAGTTTGTTCCAATGCTTAACTTTGTGACTGATGTCTTCTTCACAATCAAAGCATTCAGTGACTTTAATCACTCGCTGTAGGAAAGGGGCTCAAAGTTTAAATGCAGAAAATAAATTGCCCATGGCTGCATTCAAAGGAAGACATTCGTGGTCTTGGCATGTAAATAAGGAGGATCTGACAGTTTTTCCCTCCCTTGAAGGGACACTCACTGAACACGTTTCTCAGCAGTATATCGGCCACCTGTATTACGGTTTGAGACCAAAGCCTGAGAACGTGCGGGAGTGCCGTGACCAACAATCCTGTCACCCTTTCATCACCACTCTATTGTTGAAAGGACTCTGGTGATGAGTCTCCCCTTAGTATCGTGACTGGAGCCATGCACGTACTTGTTGAAGAAAGGGAAGTGTTAACACAGATCCTCGGTCGTGCCAGGAAGATTTACAGGGAACTATTATTTACAGGAACTACCACGTGTAGGACTCACGGTTTCTTGTAGTGTCCTTATTTTCTTATGGTCTTAAGATTTAGCAACAGGTGAAGCCTAAGGAGCGTCTTAATTAAGCCTCGGATCTACAGTCAAGCAAAGGTATTAGTGACTATCATTCCACTATTCCACTATCCCTCAGCCTTGCAACCGATGTCCAGACACATGGAGAACAAGTGAACAACTGAGGTCAAAGAGAAAAACAAACTCACTCATTCACGCACTTGATGCAAGCAATTGTGCGTTTTACAACTTCTCCAACTTCACCTCCTGCCTTTTACAACTTCAAGTATAGCTTTGTAAACTTGCCGCGCTACTCCTTCCTTGCTGCTTGTGTGATTTTCGTCATTTTCATCTGATCTCCTTCATTAATTAGTGTTCTATATAATGCATTGATTAGAACATAATATTTTTGTAATGCATGGGGCAAAAAATAATTGCATTAATAAGAGTGAAGAATTGTTGCGCATCATTTCCGGACAGTTGATCTGGTCATAAAGCAAGAGACTTCAATATGAAAAAAAAGTGTTATATTCAAGAAAATTGTTAATCATTTGTGAGTTCATAAAAAAACAATCTTTGAGACTAGTGATTATTGAGTCTTAGTGTTTTAACTAAGTAGCAGTTAGGTATACACTAAATATTAATTATTAATTTATACCTTTGTAATTCCTATTAGAGGACGACCCCCAGTGAAATAGGGAGATAGAGTGTGAAAGTATGTATGAGAAACTGGCGAGAGAAGAACGAGAGAGTAGACCTTGACCTCAGGGAAGCAAGGACAGAATGCAAGAACAGAAAAGTGGAAACTTTTCTGTCACAGGCTCACAGCCATCCCCTTGGGGGAGTTTTTTGGAATGGGTGTCAGAAATAGATAGATAGATTATAGATATACAAAACTCTTTTGGGTTTGTCATGGGGGGGGGGAGGGGGGGTGTCTTCTTTGTTTACTCTCTCTTGCGTGCGGGAGGGAACACAACATCAGCCACTTTCTCGACACACATGGGGTACTTCGTTACACTGATGCGAACTGCACACCCTACCAGTGGCCTCTTTACACCAGCCTTCACGTGTGCGGTGGGAAACATGACATCTGTCCCTTACTCCGCAACACATTGGACTCGGGCTGGTAATTCACAATGTGGAGATAAATCGAAATCTTTTTCCTTGCGTCGCGAGGACTCTAACCAACGCCACATCAGAATTGCACTCCCAGACCAGCACGTTACCGATTCCGCCATAATGTTAACCCAATGGCTTTACAGCTTCTGATGTATTTATCCTCATTACAGGTTTACATCCCATACCTATTATTTGCTAGGTGAACAGGGGCTATGGCATAAAAGACGACAAACCCAAAATGTCTCATTCCAGCCAGGGATTCGAACCTACATCCTCTTTAACCTTGCAGACCTCAAGGTTGTGAATCAGCATGTTAACCACTACACTATCTGGCTGCTGATGGAGGTTAATACCCCCAAAGAAAATGTGTGTGGGACTTTTTTCAAAGTGTGGACCAATAGGTGCCCAAAGACTTGCAGGGCTCCATTGAATATATCGTATGATGTGACAGCAATACCCATCCCCCGAATCCCTGTGCCATGGAAGTGAGATAGGAGAGAAAAGTGATCTATTGAGCCCTAATAGACCTAATTTCCTTTTCAATCTAATCATGATAAGCACAGCAGCTAATTGGGAGTTCCTAGATCATCCTCACAAAAGAGCAAACTGCTTGTGATCAGTGTTTTCCAAAAAGCATGTGAATTCTTCTTGAGCAAGTTCTGAGACTACACTTCCACCCTGAGAGCTATGAAGGAAGGAAATGTCCATGAGGAGGACTTTATAATTGTGGGAGCTTTTTGAGACACAGAAAAGGATATTCATAGTCGATTAATCCATTCATGCTTGTAAAACATACACTAAGAGATTTCCAAAACCATGGTGCAATGCAATGTCAATACAATTTCCAAAGAATGGAGACTAAAGGAAGTAAGTCATTTCCTTTCTGAGGTTCAAATCTTAAGACGACAAGCAATAAGGGAACATGAAGGCGCTACAAGCAGGCACTAAATAATGGACTTCCTAAACATAACAAACCAGGGTGACAGAGACGACTAGGAAATGTATCTGATTCTTGGCTTAACTTTAATGCACTATGGAAACACCTTTGACTAAGTACAAGTAGCATTTAATACAAGGCCTTGGCTTTTGTAGATTATTTAAAGGCTTTGACTAAGTAGAATATGAACTCATCATATCAACCAAGCAATATCAATAAAATCATAAAACTCTACCGTACATAAGCCTCTATGCATATGAGACAGTAGTGATCATGATGATACAGAGAACATCACCATCGAGAAGAAAGTAAGCATGGAAATACATATTACCGTAATCATCATTTCATAGTTTTGACAGATAGCTTTCCTGCTTGGTCAGGACTGCTTGCCAAGATGCATAGTTAGGAAAAAACACTTTAGTAAAATCTCTCCCTTCCTAAAAAGAACATATCCAATGTGTTGAAAAGTATGCACGGTATGTCTATCTACGTATTCTCAGAGCTTCAGTGAGAAATTAAAGAAATAAACTAATACTGAATATTCAATAAGCCAATTGAAATTTTTAAATGTTACAAAAATAATATAAGAAAATATGATACGAAAACAATTTAAGACAAGATCAGTATGAGGTCGCATACCTCCGCCAAGGCTAAAAAATATTCCATCTATTAAAAAAAAAAAATCTAGATATATATAATTTTACCACACAAAGCTGAATTCATAGTTTACCTTTCTCAAATACCAGCTCAGCTTTCAAAACCTTGCCCAACGGCTCTTGGAGATGACGGTTGTGATAAGTTCCACCTTGAGGGCGGCAGACGCCAAGCAACCCAGGATAGCTTTCAAAAAGTTCCTGGATCCAAATCGTCTTCAAAATTGAATCTCTTCTGAATAGGGCGAAATCCCACCTCTGGCAAAATCCTATGAAAGTCCTGCCTGCGCCACCACGGGTGAGGGCCAACCATCACAGCCCTCAAGTGAACCTCCAGGGCCTACCATCCTGTCCTGGAGGTCACTTGCCTACAGGTGCTATAGGCACAAATGTATAAAATAAAAAAAGATAAAAAAAAGTGGTCAAGTCAAAGCAAAAGCGGACATGTCAAGAGCAAAGGTCATGGCAGCAGTTTTTTGGGGATGTTCAAGGCCTTTTGCTTATTGACTTTCTGGTGGTGGGCCAAAGCTCTAAAACATCTGCTTATTATGAGTATTTTGAGGAATTTTGCCAAACCTTTAGCAGAAAAATGTCTGGGAGATTCTTTCTCTACCACGACAATGTTCCTGCTCATTCCTATCAAATGAAGGCAGTTTTGCGAGTTTCATTGGAAAATCATTGCCCATCCACCTTAGAACATAAGAACATAAGAAAGTAAGGAAGCTACAAGAGGCCGTGAGACCTACACGTGGTAGTTCCTGTTACTTAACACTACCTACATCCACCTTTCATTCCCATCCATAAAATTGTACACTCCTGATTTGGCTACTTCTGACTTATTTTTGTTTCCTGATTTTATAAAAATTTTAATGGGCACCCATGTTTCTTATGACATAAAACAAGATTGCAGTAACATTATTAAAGCTTTTACCAGGACCCTCAGTTCTTTAGGGATGAACTAAATGGCTACAAAATGTGTCATGAGATTAATGGATACTATAATGAGAAATAAAGTCTATATCTTTCACTAATATTTTTTTAATGCTATTTCTCCACAAACTATATGTAGCTCCCTCGTATGCATGCAGTGATCACCTGCCTGCAGCTCACCACAGCGGAGACAAAATGCCAGAAATCCACACTGCTTAGGTAAATGTTAACCCCTTCACCCCCAAATCTTTCCTTTGCTATATAAAATTGTCTGTTGTTAGCCATAAAATTACGGAAAGTGACTGAATATACCAAATTAACTAGTGGACAAGGATACTAAACAGGTCATAGCTATAATACATTGCTTATATTCACTAAAATAACGCTTAATGGTACCTAAATTACAATGGAAATTACGTTCTGGGTCTCAAGGGGTTAAGGCTGCAAATGTTGTGTATTGATGATTAATTTTGCTTTCAGGCTACATCTTTCCAGCACATCTTGATCCTGCTGTGCTTTCTGAACAGAGCTGGACAAAATCTAAAAGAAAATACTTGTTAAATTGCTTTATTTACATTAGCAAATAATTGGAAATATTTCTTTCACTCTTCAGTAATGCAAGGACATGGCGCTCTCAAAATTCCTTAAGACATGAAAATCAATATCAATATGCAAAAACATTACACAACTCAAGAATACTAACAAAGATCAGGTAGTTATCGATATACAAAAAGCTCAAGGAGTGTAGAGATTCCCCGCTACCACAAATTAAGACATAAATATCTGGTGTTCAGTGCAATCCAACATGCTTGGGATAAAGTTGCTTTTTTTTTATGAGAAAAGACAAAAAAGAAAAGAAAAAAGAAAGAAAGAAAAGAAACTACAGTATATATAATATATATATATATATATATATATATATATATATATATATATATATATATATATATATATATATATATATATATATATATAGTATATATATATATATATATATATATATATATATATATATATATATATATATATATATATATATATATATATATATATATATATATATATATACACACAAACACACTCACATATACGTATATGTATATTATGTATGTATATTCAACTATTACATAGATTATAGAGACTTAAACATTTGTATAAACCTGCCAGAATTTTGTGGGATAAGTGAATATAGTACATAGTGGAAGAAAATTCCTGTCGATGTACCCGTTACTGTACTAAATATTCTAGTTATATCAAGTTACATTAAACTACCAAGATACAATGTTGAGTACAATAAATAGACACCAGATCACTGATAAAACACGACACACATCATACACAAATGGAGATAAATGTATGTGTACTCAAACACACACACTCACACACATACAAACACAGCATCTAAATCTATAGCAATACTGCAGGCATATTGAAACATACAACCTTCCACAAGCTACCGTCAATAACACTATACTCGCCACTGCACTAATGTCGCCAGGCGAATTTTATCGGCAAATATTACAAATTTTAGCATCACTACAGACTTGTATGTGCCATTGAAGACACATACATAATATAAACTACTGTGCATGCCTCTTTAGTGGCACATACAAATCTGTAGTGATGCTAAAATTATAAATATATGGCACCCGGTGACATTAGTGCAGGGGCAACTACATGCAGTGTTACCAACGGTACACCTTTTCCTTGTCACAATAATAATACTACGTGAATAATGCACGGATTGTTCATATCTCTTATTTTACGCAAACTATCTTAAATTATGTTAAGTAATCAAGCTTAACAATATCAGTTGTAGCCCTCAGCTGCAGAGTAATTTTACATCTCCTCAAACCATGAGCTGCCTTCATCTTCAGTCTTTATATTTTCAACAATAATATCAGGTTCACTGTCATGGGCCACATTTTCATCACCTTCATCTTCCCTGTCATATGCCACATCAACCTCACCTTCATCTTCCCTGTCATATGCCACATTTTCATCACCTTCATCTTCCTTGTCATAACCCACATTTTCCTCATCTTCAGATTCACTGTCATTGGCCACATTGTCATCACCTTCCATTTCCTCCTGACAATTATTGCCTTTTTCATCTTCCTGTGTCATGGATTCATCTATCTTAGTTTTCACAATACTTGGAGGCAGCCATTCATCGTCACTACTTTCCCGTGACGGCACAAATTCCTCTCTTCCGTGCTCCTCCAGCCCGATGCTTGTTGCTGACTTTTCCTCCTCAGTACATTCAAGAAAATGGGAAGCTAGATGTTTATGGTATTCTTCCTCATTCTGAAAATACAAAGTACAGTCACTGCATTCATAGTCCTTTTTTTTATCTTCTTTTGGTAAGGGCAGATTCTGAGGAGTGAATTCAGTGGGAGGCTGGCACAAATGAGAGGTCATATGTAGCCAGTATTTAGGTCTTGTCGGAAACTGTAGGTTGCACAGAGAACAGTCAAACAAGCTGGTCTTCTCTTTACAGTTTGCGGTCAGTAGTGGTTCAATGTAGGCATTTCGTTTACTGATGTGGCCAACATAATTCTTATCCAACACACACTTACAAATCCAGCATTGGTTCCTCTTATTAAGGTTATTCACCAAGTCTCTCGGTACAAGAGCATTCCACATTTCCAGATTCACGTAATGGTTGATGACATGTTTACATAACCACCATCCACCTTTAAAACTTGCACCACACACTTTGCAGGCAAACTCAGGTTCTTTTGCCTGTGTCACTTTGTCCTTGTGTGCAAATAAGACATGATAAATAGCATCCTCAGAACTACTAAATGTCCCGGAGCAACAGACACACCTCAGGTTGCCGTGGCCGGGTCTAAATGACGTGCTCCTGAGAGTCATCGTCTTTCTTTTTTTAGCCTCTTGTTCATCACAATCAACTTCACTTATTTTCCTTTTCCTTTTCTCACATAGCCTGAGAAAATGAGTGGCTATATGTTTGCGGAAATCTAAGCTCTCAGTAAATTGTTCATTACATTTGAGGCAATCAAATTTTCCCTTCACTGAATCTAGCATAGGCGTGGATTGTTCCCCTTTAGAATCAGCATCCATTTTTTCCCCTTTAGAATCAGCATCCGTTTTTTCCCCTTTAGAATCAGCATCCGTTTTTTCCCCTTTAGAATCAGCATTCGTTTTACCCAAGAAATTTTTGTTTAAAAACAAATGCAGCTTTATGTGTTTCCAATGATCATATCTGTTGGAACAGGAAAATTCACACAAAGGACACTGGAATTGTTCATCCTCTTCAAGTTGTTCAGATCTGCTTGAGAGTGACTTCTCAATACAATCATTGCGTATGCGTTGGTGTCCTCTTTTTTTGTTTCTAAAGACAGTATTACAAATCCAGCAGCGCTGCTTGTCTATTTTACTCAACAGATTCCTAGGAACCATATCTTCCCACATGCCAAGTTCAATGTAATGGTTCAAAATATGAGAACACAATGATGAGCCTTTGAGAAATGACTTATCACACAGGTGGCAAGATTTTAAACTGATAATTTCTTTTAACACTTTATTGTGGATGCTAAGTAAATGGTTCAATGCATCACTTTTGACTCCGAAACCTTGTTTACAGTGTAGGCATTTGAACGTCCCCATATTGTCGACCGATGCATCTGTCTCCAGTTCCGTGTGATTGGCTTCCTCCTGTAACTCTTCCTCACTGAGATTCTCATCCATCTTGTCTTTAGTGTCAGCAAGTGTACTATTGCTTTTTGATTTTTCATTTCTTTCTCCATGACTATCTTGCTGGATGAGGTGCATTGCCACATGTTCCATAAGCTGAGCTTCTTTTTTGTACTTCTGAGGGCATCTAGGGCACGAGAAGTATTGGTCTTTTTTTGTACTCGCAGAAGGATTCTTGTGTAAATGTATCTTGATATGGTTCCAATATCCATGTACATCAGAGAAAGTCTCCTTACACAAACAGCAATGAAAAGTTTCATTGCTATCAGTCACAGAGGTTTTACAAGCTTTACTATGAAGATGTTTATCAATAATTGAATTTCTGGCTTTGCAATGATTAGGGCTGTAAGAAACTCCAGACGTTTTACATATCCAACAATTTCCTTTGATGTCATTCTTGCTAAAGTTTGCAGGAACCAGCTTATTCCACACAGCCCTCTTTTCATAATGCATTACCAAATGCTTACATAGTGAGAGTCCTGAAATAAATAATTTACCACATATGTCACATACTTTGTATTCTTTCATATGAGAAAATACTGTTTTGTGTTGGTTTATCATGTGATCAACACCATTCTCTTCACAATGGAAAACTTTGGGGCAAAACCTACATTTGAAGCTATTAGTTACACACTGATTAGTGTCTTCTAATTTTAGCATGGCACTCTCTCCTGATTTTTTTTCAATGCTTTCCACATTTTGCATGTTCACCAGAACTGGATGTTTATCTAACTGTTTTGCATTACTTTCTAATTCTTCTAGTTTTTTCCCAATAGGCTTCTTCCCAACAGAGCCACTAGTGCCTGGAGACTCTCCTTCTTCATCAGGTTTTCCGCCGGAAGACTCGCATGTCTTGAGATGATGAGAAAATTCAGCATGGTCCACAAACTTTCTATCACACAGAGGACATGTTTTAACGCGCTTGGCTCTAATGTCTCCAAGACATTCCTGTAGATGTTCCTCATAAGTACCTCTTGTGTAAGGTATCCTACAATATCTGCATTTATTTACAGTGTCATCCTTTTTATGTACACTGATGTGGTGAGCTGATAATTCCTCTCGTGTGTCAAAAAGTTCCAGGCAGTAAGAGCGACACCTAAATTTTTCCTTGTGGGCAGTAATTTGATGCTGAAAAACTTTCCTTGCACTTGATCTTGTCAGACCACAAACTGGACACCTTGGCTTCTCCGTGTGTTTCTGTTTGACATGAATGCGTAGTGCAGTGAGAGTTTTGAATGCTGCGGGACATGACTCACAGGGCAACCCTTGAAATTCTCTCATTTTTTCTAGTCTTTTCTTGCGCTTTTGTTTGACTTTTTTCAAAATAGTTTGAGGAACCGCACTTTCTGTGTCCGATGATGGCTCAACTTTAATTATGACTTCTTCGATCAGTGTCAGTGGCTGTTTCCTAGGAGTATTACGACTGTATATCTGTGGATTACAAATTGCAGATGGGGTCGGCATATTTGTTGTGCATATATCATCTATTGATTGTGGTGGGCTGCACATAATCAATCCTGCAGGTGGATTGGATACTGACATAGGCATATTATGTACCAACAATTTCCTATGAGGTGAAGGATCTTGTTTTGAGGCTGGATTGGATACTGACATAGGCATACTATGTACCAACAATTTCCTATGAGGTGAAGGATCTTGTTTTGAGGCTGGATTGGATAATGACTTAGGCATATTATGTACCAACAATTTTCTATGAGGTGGATCTTGTTTTGAGGTTTGTGCAAGGTTTGTGTTTTTTTTACCTATCTCATTATGACTCACTTTCATGTGATTAGACCAATCAGTTTTGCTTAGAAATTCTGCAATGCAATACCTGCAGTCATATACACCATGAATTTTTCTTTTGTGCACTGCATGAGTAATGGGACTGCTGAAAACCTCCTGACATATATTACATTTCTGTTCAAGATATTTTGTTTGATGTTTTCTAATGTGTTCATTAAAAGAATCCAGAGTTTTGGCTTGAAACTGACATTTCCTACAGCTCAACAAGACACAATGTTGATGTTTTTCAAAATCTGCGGGGCTGTCCAACGTGACATCACACAACCTACATACCTTGGTCACCTTCACACTCTGGCCTCTCTCCTTGGCTCCCTGGAGTTGAGCGTCTAAGTTCCCATATAACAGAGGAGAGTTTTGATGCATGGTTGACTTGCTGTTGAACCCAAAACCTGCAGGAACAACTAACTATCAAAATGTTGGCCTGACAGAACAAAAGATAATTATAATCATCCAAATCATAACCTGCAGGAACAACTAACTATCAAAATGCTGGCCTGACAGTATAAAAGATAATTATAATCATCCAAATCATAACCTGCAGGAACAACTAACTATCAAAATGTAGGCCTGACAGAACAAAAGATCATCATCCAAATCATATGTCTATACTGGATTAGTAAATACCTTCCATTTCTGCTGGGTTACCCTTCACAAACAATAGGCATGCACACCATGTATTAATTGCTGGTACTAAACACTTGCTGTATATCACATTATCAAGAATAACAATATTAAAATTCATAGGAAAATTCTCCAGTATATATTCAAACATACAAACTCTGCCATAGATTGTTGTCAGTGGTCGTATAGTTATCATGGATCAAAGGGTGCATGCATGGACTACTGCAAACATCATGGCTTCTGCTTTAAGGTACACAAATGTTTAAACCTGCAATAGCCTACAATAAACCTCAAATGACCTGCAATAACTTACAATAAACCTCAAATGACCTGCAATAACCTACAATAAACCTCAAATGACCTGCAATAACCTACAACAAACCTCAAATGACCTGCAATAACCTACAATAAACCTCAAATGACCTGCAATAACCTACAATAAACCTCAAATGACCTGCAATAACCTACAATAAACCTCAAATGACCTGCAATAACCTACAATAAACCTCAAATGACCTGCAATAACCTACAATAAACCTCAAATGACCTGCAATAGCCTACAATAAACCTCAAATGACCTACAATAAACCTCAAATGACCTGCAATAACCTAAACTAAACCTAAACTAACCAAAAATAGACCTAAATTAACCCCAACTAATATAATAAGACCTAAAAACGGTTATTTTAGTCCTAGCCGAATCCTAACCGAGTCATTACTTCCCACTGCATCCATTGACTCGCTATAATTGATTGGAATGTGACAAAAACCCTCGACTGCAAATGTTCACCTGGAAAGGTCTGATCACAGATTGGAGGTATTTAAACTGACAATATATGTATGATATTTATGCCAAAACTGAGGAGTAACCAATGACATTAAATGAATCATTACAAACCATAAATGTGCCATCAACAAAAATGACAACTTTCATCTAAAGATATCTGAAGTCAAACGAGTTTATCTCAAGGGAACTGTCATTAACAACAAGTCATGAGGAGCCTAACTAACTGAAAGAAATTAAATCATCATCATTAAAAGAAGAACCAGTATTCTGTGTGGAGAATATATGTACTGTAGCTACGTATGTTTCTTGTGTGTTCGTCTACTCATCTGTTATCATCCACTTCACCCCCTCACGCCCAGATCTTTCCTTTGCTATAAAAAATTGTCTGTTGTTAGCCATAAAATTAGTTTTTTTTTTTTTTTTTTTTACATTATGCCTATAGCACCTGTAGGCAGTGACCTCCAGGGCTCAGATGGTAGGCCAGGGCTCAGATGGTAGGCCCTGGAGGCTCACTTGCGGGTTATGATGGTTGGCCCTCGCCCGTGGTGGTGCAGGCAGGATTTTTATAGTGACGCCTGTGATTAGAGGCTCATGCCGCCCCGTGTCCTCTGATGCACTCGCAGTTGAAGGTAGAGTTAATGGACAGGGCATGTGGGTGTTCTTAGGCCACTCGACAGTGCAGAAAGATTTTAAGTGGATTTATGGGTCTCACTCGGGATCGAACTCGGGTCTTAGAGAACGCCACCCGGTGGTTGCGTAAGTGATACCAGTGTTAAAATGCGACTGAGTCCCCCTAACATCTTCTACATGTTACAACAAGGCTCCCCTCTCCTTGGATTACATGCCTGCTGCTACCAGTTCACTGGTAAGTGTTATTTTTATGCTTTTACAGTACTGAATTTACATTTTTTTTTTTTTTTTTTTTTACCCATATCAGAGGCATTTGCATAGTTCGGCATATTGAATAACTCGGCAAGGGTCAGAGCCCCTATCGTGCCGAGTTATAAGGGTTTTACTGTACACCTGTACCTAAAGAAAGACAAGGAGGAGAGGAACTATGAGTGGACTGGTAATATTACATGTACTGTATTTGAATGGTGATGCACGTCAGTGTGGTAGCTACACCAGCCTGACAGTATTACAGCTCACTCCATTCTTTGAGTAGGGAACCTTAAATTAAATTCATTGAAGATTTATAACATGCTCGAAATATGTCAGCATGAACGTTGGAAGCATTATTGTCTTGATCAAGCTTGCGACATTGTTTGTTACTATATGACTTTGTGGTAATTAGATGATACTTCATTTAGATAGACAGGAGAAAAGAAACCCAAACATATGAAAAGAAATAGTAAAAACACAAAACCTTGGTTGCCAAATACTGAGCCCCAAAAATGATGTACCGTAAAGAGGTACAAATCACTAAAAAACAAACAAATCTGATGATGGTAATAAGAAATTCTTGAGAATAAATAGATAGGTCTCAAACACCAACAGGAATATACATAGTGGGTGGGCAATGTGTTGGGCACTACTCCACGCCCATGGTTTTGCCTGCCACAGTGTTAATACTAAACTTTCATCAACTTGGTTCTACCTTACTGGTTGTGATATGTACTGCCATAGTGCAAAGTCTGATACTTCTCTTAAAAAAAAAAAAAAAAAAATTGAGACAAAGTGAAGAAGTATTGGTGTTGTTCCTCAGGCCACCTGGCGGAACAGCCTTGAGCTCCTAAGATAGGCCATGGCCTAGACCAGGTTTTCCCACATGGCCTTCATGGAGTGTTGTGTTGTTGGCGTGTGTGATTATGTGCAGTGCAGTCTTCCATAATATGTTTGATGGTGCGGGCTGCTGTGTTGCATCCCAGACAGGCCTCCGCAGTGGACCCCTCCAGTCTCTCTGATAGCTCAGAGCAGCCGGGTGGTGTCCACACCACAGCCTGGCCAGGTGGACTCTGTCCTCACGGGGAAGGGAGGACTAGGAAGGGTGTATGTTTGGAGGCCGTGCAAGCACCTGAGTGTTGTCCTTGAGTGACTGGATGGAACGATGGGTGATCTGAATATGCCTCAGGAGGCCGATTTGGGGACGACAAGGTGGAAGTAAGGATAGAAGACATAAGAAAAGGTGCTTGAAGGACATCAAGAAGTACAGCTTTCCCTATCGGTGCATTGATATGTGGAATAGCCTGGACAGGAAAATCATAGATGCCAAAAGTATTAATGTTTTTAAAAATAAGATTGACCAATTGAGACAAGGAGACTGGACCCCACGAGTGTAACTCATTTCCCGTATATCACAACTAGTAGGTAAATACAACTAGGTAAATACATACAAGATTGTAAATCTATAATAACTGTGAGGAAAATTCAGTAGGGTTCCTAACCAGAATTAAAAATACGTACAGCATACCGAGTCCCCGATTTATGAACAATTCAAGTTATGAATTTTCAAAAGTACGAACATTGTAATCTGGAAGTTGGTAAGTTTGCAAGTGGTAAAGTGGTAGTTTGCAAGTTCACTGCTGACTGCAGTAGTGTAGCGCAGGGGCTGCAGTAGTGTAGCGCAGGGGCTGCAATTCAGGCTATAATTTGTGATTAATCTTACTCGTGTATTATAACATGTCGGATAGAAAGTGGAAAAGGAGTGATGATAGCGGTGCTAGTGCCAAGAAGCGCCAGACCATTACAATGGAAACTCATTTAAAGATATCTGAGAGTGCAGCAAGGCAAGAAGATGGTGAACTTTGCCTGTTGGTACAACATAAACCATTCAATTCAACAATTCAACAAATGAGCTTGCTCACTCAGCAAAATTGTGTTCGTGCAATAGCGCCTTGAGCAACTATTTCTGCTCAATTAGCAAAGACGATATATGTGATATTGTTATAAGAACCAATACTAGTGGATTGATTGTAAACACATTTTGTTTAAAAAATATTTCAGTACATAAATCCATGTGAAAACAAATAAATTAAGACATAATATGCCTGACAGAAATTATCTAACATCTATTTGTACTTCAACTTATAGGATCCCTGAAAAGGTTTGTTTACAAATACATATACTTATTCGCACAACCCGAGCATTTATTCATCAACACGCCTGTTTTGTAGACTTTCCCTCCAAGCCATTTTGTTATTGTTTTAGATCAAAATCAAGATTGCTCATCGAAACTAGCATCACCGTGTAATCAGTTCCCCGAGCAGCTCGGCGAAAGTTGCTAACCGAGCAAAATTGTGCCTGTGTGATACCTCCTTAATACAGTGGGATCAACACACTTCACATTGTGTTTGGGATGTAGATAAGCAAAATTATATTTTTTTGAGTTTTCAAGTATTTATCGGTACATCTTGAGTATTTGTAAAGTACATCTTCCCGTATCTGGCACACCCTTGGTCCCAGGGATGCCGGACAGAGGGAGCTCCACTGTAAACCAAAATTAATTGAATTTAAGAGATCGTCATTTTATAGTGCCTCTTATAGCATGCTCACAGCTCTGTTACAATGTTCTGATATATGTATCCCCTCACGTGCTGGTTACCTCCATCAACATAAAACATTGATTTTCTGCTATGGAGTGAGCATTCTATTCACTAAGCAATTCATACATGATGAATAATAACATCAAATTTTGATTAAGCAGCCACTCAGGGGTGGACAGGCCAAATAATTTGACATCTACAGTGAAGGGGTTGAAAAGAATTACAGTAAACCCTCTCGTATTCGGACCCTCATTTTTCGGACTTTGACATTATTTGGACCTCCTCCTCCTTTTTTTTTTTTTTTTTTTTTTTTTTTTTTTTTAGGGTTAGGTAGGGTGTGATGATGATAGTCAGTGAGGTTAGAGGCCCAGGTGGCCAGGCAGAGCATTTATGATCCATCACTGAGCATATACTTTGTATACTGTAATTGTGGTTTCTTTGATGTGTCCAAATGTTGCATTGGCGAGTGATCTGTGGCCATTGTGCCTTGGACCCAGATCCAGCAAGGGAGGTGGTATCTCCAGCTACCACCCGCTCTCCCACCGCCTAGATACTACCTGCCCTTACTACCGTATCCAGCAAGCCTCCCTCGGTAGGCAGTTAACAGGTAGGAAGGCCCTGACTGGCTTGGACGAGTAATGACGTCATTAAACTTGTCATCAGTCACCAGCCAATGACAAACTGTTTCTAAAACTTCTCGACCAATCACAAGTCAACAAGACGTTTGACACGGCCTTTAAAGGTCATGTCACACAGACACTTTTTCCGTTAGTGTTACGGGGTGGCCGCGGCAAGAATATTTCCCCGCCACTGGCTACCCCGCCACCTAAACACCTTTAAATAACCCTTATTTAAGGTGACACGCAGTACTACACTGATCTAAATAATGACGCGTGTATATAACAGCTCACCATAATCACTACCATGTATAATAACTAGTAATGACGTAAAACCCTGCCCACCCTGCTGGCGAGCGACCTGCCCCGCCTGGCGCCCTGCCTACCTCTCAGGACAACCCGTTGTCATCCGCCTCACCTGTGCCTTCCTGAGGAAGACAGGTCAGCTACCATGCCTGTGATAGCATCATAGGATATCACCAGGGATCATAGGGCTCCTCAAGGGGTCCTCCCAGCACTACAGACAACACCAAGAAGGAGGAGGAAATCTCCACCATCATGATACTGCTGCCGGCTGCCGCTGCCAGACCTAGGACTGATAGTACTGTACACTACTCCTGTACAGTACTGTATTGTGTATTTTTACTGTAGATTTATTTATTTACATGATTTATCTTATTTCTATTTATATTTGCATGACTTAGACATTTTCTATATTCACCTAGAATTATAGTTTTTTATTTTTTGTTTTTTTATTATTATTTTATCCCTGCATTATTCGGATCCTTGCATTACTCGGACCACTCCTTGGCCCAATTAGTCCGAATATGAGAGGGATTACTATAGTTAAACTTTTAAAATTCCTCAATACCTGTACGTAGGTAAAATGTTCTATGTCAGCCTGAAACCTTCAGCACCTCGGCTGTGCTTCATCGTCACAAAACTGCTTCTAACACGTGGCGTCCCCGGCTGAGGTGAGGCAAACGACACTGATAAGAAAACAAGAAAACAACCTTTGAATTTTCTGGTGGCCTAGCCAGGCCCAGTTGTCTTTGCCTTACTCCTGTTCTAACAGCAGGAGAAAACTGAGGTGCTGCCGCGTGCCCATTGGCGGAGAGCTCGTGACTCACCCTGATAGTACGCGCTGAATGGCACCTCTCCTGATCGCTTACCACACTCCAGCGAGGAGTTTGTCGCAATCTTGTGGTGAAAAACCAGTTTTTTCATGTGATTATCGACCTTATGAACACATCCTTTGGACTTTCACTTTGAGTCGTTTACCTCATCATATCAACCGTGCATTGATTGACTTACTTGATGCATATAATAACTCAGTTTGGCCCCATCGGGCGCTTACCTCACTTCAACAGCACTTTTCTTAAATACAGTCAGCTGATATGTGTGCTAAAAGGTGGCTGAGCTGCAATGTACTGCAGACTATTCTGCTTGATCGTTTGAGTGGAAGTATCTATTATTTTTTAATCAGGTGAGTCAGACTGGAGTACAGATACCATGGTGCCATGAAGACAGATCATTCAACACCCATAGGTTTGGAAGCAGAACAGGGAAATGATAGGTAAGTCAATGACGTATTTTCATTTTTCTTTCAAAGAAAATGTTTTTAGTACATATTAGGCCTAGTGCTCATCATTACTGAGAGATCTATTATCTGGCAACCCTTAGGTCCATAAGATGCCAGATACAAGATCCTATACTGCATAACTTTAGCTTAAAAAAAATACAACCACTACAGGGAAGGAAGTGCCCAGCCTACTGATGGCTTGCAATAGCAATGAAATACCTAGATCCAAATTATGAACGTAAGACTTAAGACACAGCAAGACAACTGGCACCTGAGGACAGCAGAGAACATAAAATTTAAAGCAGTACAATAAATCACAGCCTGATAATTCTATGCCATATCTATGAACTTTCTTTCAGACGCTGCTCCTACCACATCCACACCGTTGTACACTGATGAGTACCCTTCCTTCCTCTTATTGAGACTTTCACCATGGCATAAAATTATCTTGCAGAAGCGATAGTTATCATATTAAACATGTACTTTTTCGTATACATCCCACAATTGTACAAATCTATAGTTTGCATTTATGTACACAGAACCATTAAATACATTTAGTATCAGCATTTCATTGAAGACTGGAAAATTGCCAAATAATAAAAAAAACCTTGTAAAAATAAATACATACATATACATAATTCAATTAGATATACCACTTGGTGGCAACCTTCTGAGACTGTAGACAATCTTATCTTTCAATGATACGGGGTATATATATTCTACTATATATAATATACCTGTGATATAACATAAATAATCTTAGAACTAAAATATCACTGAATCATTTTACATGACCAAGAAAATAATGACACATGAATAAGATTCCTCTGATGTTTTTTTCCTAATCAAATCCCATTCCTTTGAATAATTTTCTAAATGACTAAATAATTCAAACTGTACACTGCTGCTCTGGCATAGCATTATAACAGTCTCTATGCACAACCTTAGATCAAGTAAGGAATAACGAAGGCAGAGAATGAAACTGACACATCCTCCATAGGATTGATGCTTAAAAGAAGTACCAAGGTGGAATAAATAATTACCAAAAGTGAAAAAAAATTGAAATGTGAAAATCTTTAACTTGAACGTTGGGGCTCACGGTTGAGTCAATAATTATAATCATATCATTCATTTACATTATCAAGCATCGAAATCATCACACTTATGGCTGCAATTAAGCACATGTCACTTATTGCAACAATGATACTTACAGCACTGTAATTCTGAACCAAAACACATTCATATCAATATGTAAAAATGAAAAAAAACCTGAGATAACAATCAAGCCATGTGTGTAAATGGGACGTGAGGTACATGCCTGAGCAGTACACTGAAGTGGCAATAACAATGTACAATTGCATTTCACAGGTAACCAACGAAAGGCAAGAAGAGTCTGAGAGCCGCCACACGTCACTATGAGTGAAAATAATAGTCTTTGTGCTACGATTCTTTGGGGCAATTGTACTTCAAAACGAAACAACCATTCAGATATTAAGGAGTAGTATTAACTGTACAATAGATACTTTTCTTTCTGAATTCAAGACTCCTCTCACTCATCCTTACTCATTCGTCTACATCTGCATCTTTGACAATTTATTCACTACTCTCGTCGTCCTGTTCTTCACCAACTTTACGTCATTTTTACTTTACGTCGTCTTTCTGAATTTCTTGTAGAAAGTGACATTTAAAATGTTCATGAAGCACATCCATTCCCGTGCACTTGTACTGGCACTCTAAGCACTCAAGTAATCGAGGTTTAATACATTGCTGAGAGTCGGAGATATATGTTCTAGGTAAAGTTGATATGTGATTTTGCACATGTACCCAAAATTCTTTTCGAGTTGGAAAAAGGCAGTTACATTCTTCACATTCAAAAGGTTCCGCTGCTGCTAAACCAAACTCTTCAGTCTCAAGCGCTTTATCAATATCTATGTTTCTCTTAAAGCCATGATCCAAATTTTTAGGCCATTCATAGGTAGATTTGCAGATCCAACAATAATTTTTCTGTGTTACAAGCTTTAAAATGTCCTGGGGTACAAGAGCATCCCACATTCTGAATTCTGAATAGTGGTTCAAAAGGTGCTTACAAATGGATTTATCATTTTTAAAATTCATTCCACAAAATGTACACTTGTGAGATGAAGCAGTCATGCTATTTACCATGTCCTTGTGCTGTGACAAAATGTGCCGAACTCCTCCATCCTTCCTAAGTATTATATTTGGACAGTATTTACACTTTGCATGAGCAGATGTTAGTCTTTTACGTCTGAATTCATATAGATTACTTACACTTAGTTCTTCAACACTTTCCTCACTTCTACTACCATTTGCGTCTGAGGGATCAGAGTCCTCACACTTTTCCAAAATGTCCGTTTTTATTTCAGCCATATTTTTTGGCTTGCTTTCTGTTTCTTTTTCAGAGTCCTCACACTTTTCCAAAATGTCAGTTTTTATTTCAGCCATATTTTTTGGCTTGCTTTCTGTTTCTTTTCTAGTCCCATTTCCATCTACAAGATCTTTATTTTGACCTTTTATTTTTAAAGGTCGCAGGCAAATCTTTGCATGCTCATTGTATGTCTCAATATTGAGAAAGAAGCCTTCACAATTTCCACACACGTGAGCTGGCCTTTTGTCGGGTGGGCAGTCCATACACTTCTCCAGGTGGTTCATCAGATTGGCTTGGTAAATGAAACCCTTTTGACAATATGGACACTCTTTTGTTGAATAGTCTGTTTTGTGCACTGTTGTATAATGACGAACAACTTCAGCCTTAGAGTCAAATAGATCACCACATGCATATCGACATCCAAATTTATCCTTGTGGTGCCACTTTTGATGTCGAACCAATTTATGTGGACTTGTGTGGATGACTTTGCAGGCAGGACAGTCGAATGTCCTCTTATGTTTTTTCTTGTGTTTTCTTAGTTGTTTGATGGATGTGTAAGCTTCCCCACATATATCACATGGAAATGTCATCTTTACCTTGCGCTTTTTCATCACGTATCTTCTTTTGCCCTCTGCTCTTATGTCCTTGGTCATACTGGGTAGAGGTTTAGAGATTGGGTGACTAGCATCACGGCAATGCTCTTCAAGGTCACCACGCGTGAGATATGTAGCATCACAGTGCAGACACCTGAAAGAATATCCTTCGTCTTGAATGTTACTTGAGAAGGATGTACTTGGAGTAACCTCAGATAGATCACAAACTGCAGAAGTAACATGTGCATATGGGCTTACTCTTTCTTCATTTATGGTACCGAAAATGGTATTGAGGATACCCTGTGTCATCATAGGTAATAGTTGATTGACTGGGTTGGAGCAGAATAATGGATGACCAGACAGAGTACTAGGGACTCCTGAAAGTTGACTGAAGGATGCATCGCATAGTGCTGGCGTTATTTCAGGCCTTGTCAGTTCATTGGAGGTGGGTGAATGCATTATAATTATGGGCTCGGTTTTCATCTCGGATAAAGATTGTTGCTCTGACTGTTCATTGGAGGTGGGTGAATGCATTATGGGCTCGGTTTTCATCTTGGATAAAGATTGTTGCTCTGACTTGGCAATGAACACTGTTTGGCCAAGGGATTGTGGAGGCTGTTTCAATGTGTTGCAAACTGGTGGTAGTACTTCATCCCTGTCCAGTGTGTCTGCATCCTCATCAAAGACTTCACACTTCACGTCAGCTTGATGAGTAGTAACCTCAGACAAAACGGGGGTCTCAAATTCAACTCTGGAATCCTTGTATTCATTTGAAACTCTCTTTCTTTCCATGCCTTTGCTGATTTCATTGCTTGAAGTTCCTAGATGCTGGGCTAAATGGATCTTTAACTGAAACACATTACTGAAATTCTTGCTACAAAACTGACAGGTTAACTGATCTTTGCCTACATCTGGAACCTCATCAACAGTTGGATGCAATATCTGTTCAGGGATACTTGGCTCCACATATCTTTTCCCTCTTCTTGAATAGCGATAATGGTCTTGCATATGGTTCTTGTAGTCTTCCACTGTGTTATACTTATTATCACAGTACCTGCATGCATGAACACTGTGAAACTTCCTCTGATGAACTCTCAGTGTTATTTCTGTTCGAAAATACTTGTGGCAGGTGTTGCATTTATTATCAGAATTAACTTTTTTGTGGATTAACTTGTGCATCCTCATCCTCTCTGGTTTTTGAGTCTTGTAGGAACACGAGCCACAGTCCAAATAGGGTCTGTGAGAACGGATATGCATGTGTAATGTATTTGCCTTGCGGAACTGCTTATCACACACAGGACATACCTTCACTCTTGATATTTTTGATTTTGGTCCTTGTGAGTGAGGCATGAGGATTACCTCCACTGGGGAGTGAGGGGAGGCGTGAGGTTCGGAGAAGGTCCCGCCGTAGGTATCCATGCCTGCAGGCACAATCAAACATAAGCAAATGTTATTATCTTTGCCTTATAATAGGAATAAGGAGCTTGGAGTCTTTATTCTCTCAAAAGTGTTATGTGCATCAATAGGACAATGTTTCCTTCACAGATGACACTTCTCTCGGCATATATTTAAGACTTTGACGCCATACTTTTAGTAGCAGAGCACTTGGCTAACACTTTTTGGAGGTACATTCACAGACTTGACAAGAAATACACAGTATTTTCTATATTTAAAATCTTACATCATTTTGTTTTGCACAATCAAGAAACCGCACAAATATAAAATAACATAAATAAAATAGCATTTATATCAAAATATTTTCAAATGTACTCATGACATACCTTAACACTACTCCCTCGACAATTGACACATTTGACTCAAAAAAAATATACATAGTTTAATGCACACTCATCTTTTTACCAATAAGGGTAAGTACTTGACATAATATGTGCACACATACACACACACACACACACACACACACACACACACACGCACACACACACACACACACACACCACTGTTACCAGAGAATATTTACAACTGGTATTGCACTATACATGATTTCTTGATCTATGTATGTATGAGGTATTAATTGATATAAAGAAGCTAGGTAAATCTCAATTAAAATGAATCAAAACCTATTATCTTTGCAGGTCCATTGTCATCATCTTCAGGTACAAAATCACTAATCTCTTCACTGGGAGGGTACTGTGCACCATAATAGTCCCCAATCATGTCCATCTGGGAACTGTCATCCAAGCTAAACATAGAGTCTTCAGCCACGAGATAGCTGGGGTAGGAAAGGGACTCCTGCCCTTGAGAATATTCTGGACCACTCACCGGGTTGAAGCCCACAGGCCCATGACTGGACTTCACTTTTAATTTGGGGGAATTGCTTTTACTCTTCTTTTTGACAGAGTTTTTAGAACTTGATTTAGCAGCCTGAATTTGGGCCTTTAATGCTGCTGTCCAACTGAGATTCACTTTGTTTTTCTTGACAGGTGAAGACCTTTTTTGCACAGCTTTTTTCGGCGGAGACTTAACATTTTTCAGGGCTGTCTCGGTAGATGAGAAGCTGTCATCAATGGATGTGCTGTCTGCATGTAGTGATGTTTCATTGCTTTCACTCTTCAAACACTTTGTTACTTTCTCATTCACTTTTTTAGTCTTTTGAGCATCATTATCTTCTTTCTCAAATGAATAATTCTGCTTCATTGTCTTTAAAGTATCAAGATGATCAGCATTGACAAGCTTAACACACTCACTTTTAACAGGTATACTGGTCTTCTTTTCTACACAACTCTTTCTCTCGGTGTTCTTCCTTCTATCAGAGCCCCTCCTGTGAGGCACAAATTCATCCTCGTCTTCTGGCTCCTTGTAGGACACGGGCATGCATCGGGCTCTTCTTTTAGAAGGAGAGATCACTTGTCCCTCACTATCTTTCTCATCGTTGATGTTCTTTTCTTTATCTGTTGACTTTTTCTTTTCTTTCTTTTCCTCTCTCTCCTCCTCCTCCTCGTCTTCCATCTCCTCCTCCTCCTCTTCCCCCCCTTCCTCCTCCTCTTCTTGCTCTTCTTCTTCTTCTCCTTCATCTTCCTCCTCCTCCTCCTCCCCTTCCTCTTCGTCTTCCTCCTCATCATCTGTGGGAACTTTAGGATGTTCTATTTCTTGATGCTTCTCCAGCTCTGACTTTTTAGCAAAGATGTGAACACATTTATGGCATCGATGAGGTTTGCTTGTATGTGCACTCTTTTGGTGTTGTTTCAGACGGAGCATTTTGCGGTATTTGGCCTTACAATTTGGTTCTGGGCAATGGTGAACTTTGTGAATAATCACATGCCTATTGTACGGCCCACAACTTCTAAATATCTTGCCACAGTATTCACATGCTCTAAATGGGTATAATGTTTCATGGATTTTTTTCATGTGATAAGTCATACATTTCTCTCTGTTGAATGTGACATTACACTTTGTGCAGCGGAATAGAGATCCAACTTTTAAGATATATGTCGGTTGCTCATTCTTGTCATTTTTTTCTTTTTGAGATTCCCACTTGTCCTTGAGGCCAGGCACACGTTTACCCCTGTCACCCTCATCACTGGCTTCCTTCTTGCCAACAGAATGCTTTGCTGATACAGGTCTTTTCTTTCCTTCAGATGATGACTTTTTACTGTGTGTGGTAGTGGCAGTGCTCCTAAGGACCCTTGCAGATTCCCCACTTACCCTATCAGCTGTCGACTGCAATTTCTTTTCTGGAGCATCAGCAGTCTTGCTTGCATTTGCCCTGCTTTGAGAAGACCTTTTTCCTCCTTGATTTTTCCTCACAATGGTGTGTATTGGTAAGTGAAGTCTGAGCTGATAATCGCTGCGGCAAACTTTATTACAAACTCTGCACGTTAAAGACTTTTCTTTAGCTTTCCGTTCCTTCTCTTTTCTTTCTCTCTCCCTTCTGAGCTCTTCCTCCTCATCTTCAGACTCTTCAGACTCTTCAGAATCCTCCTCCTCTTCCTTGCAAATTTGCTCTTGTGCTTTGGCAGTCATTTTTGACCTAGTGGCTCTGCGATGAGCTTCCTTTTGGTGACGCTCAAGCTGAGGCCGAGTCTTAAAGCTTGAATTGCAAAGGTCACAAGAAAATTTTATGTCTTTAACCACTGATGCAGAGGAGGAGGAGGAGGAGGAAGAAGAGGAGGAAGAGGAGGTGGAGGAGGAATCATCATCACTGCCCCCTGAATCACCACTACCATCATTGTTATCTGAGTCTGAGTCACGGTCACTCTGTGTGTCATCTTCACTCTCTACCTTGCCCTTGCCCTTTGGCTTATTGCGAGTGACCCTGGCTGACTTGAGTCTTGTGGCTGGACTGCTTTGTAACTCCTTGGGTGCTGGTGTCTTGCTAGGGGGTTTCACATTCATCACTTTACCTCGAGATGCAACCTTAACGCTACTTCCCTTGGCACATCCTACACTGCTGGCTGGCATACTGGTCCCTGCCTCTCTCACTCTTCCCTTGCCAATGTTTGCAGGTAAACTCTTTCTTGACACTTGTTCGCAATGGTCATGATCTTTCTTGGGTTTTTTCACTTCTACTTTTAATCTGTCTCGTTCGGCTTTTCTCTTTTTTGTCTCTTCTTCTTTAACTTTTCTCTCGCATATCTCTTTATCATTCTTTTCTCTTTCAATATTTTCTTTCACTTCTTTGTCTTGCTTTTGCTTCTTTTCCCTGTCTTCCTTTTCCCTTCTTTCTTTGTTCTCTCTTTCTTTCCTTTCTTTTTCTTCCCTCTCTTTTTCTGCTTTCTCTTTGAGTTTTCTTTCTTCTGCATTCTGCTTCAAATCAAGTAAACATTTTTCGTCATTGTCATCCTCATCATCAGTATCCATAAATTCGTGCCTTAATTTTTCATGGTTTGTTAAGTGGTGCTGTAATTTGAATGACTCTCCACACTTTTTACAATGAAAGTGAGGTTGATCCTTGTGATTTTTCAGTATATGAAACCTCATACCGTACTTATTCTTCACCTTGATCTTCTCCTTACATATGGGGCATTCTTGCATGCCTCGGTGTTTAAGTCTGACGTGAGCAACAAGGGATGCTCTTTTTCTAAACACAAGGGGGCAAAAGTCACATGGAAGCTTGATCATAAATTTTTTATGTGCCGATTCTGTTTTCTCGTCAACTTTACCATTTTCACAATTGATTACGCGCTTCTGATTACGCTCTTCTGGCATACCTTTCTTACTCTGCTTCCCCGAACCTGCCCCTTTCTTTGCCTCACAATGGGATAATACATCCCGCCTTGATGAATCTCCACTTTGTTTGGAAGGCTTCTTGCCATCTTTTTTGTTGAAAAGATTAACAGACTTGGTAAGTCTGAGGAGAGAGGACAGAAACAAGTGAGGTGGAGTGGGAGGCCTGTACTTGATGGGCTCAGGATGTCTCCCCCCAAGAGGGCGGGTCTTACAAAGGCCGCCTCTTGGAGTGTAGGGAGGAGCCCTTCGACTGGCTAGAGGAGGGCGACCCCTCTTCCGCCCTCTGGGTGGTGGTGGTGGTAGAGCAGGGGGCAGGGCAGGGTAATGGGAGGGTGGGGCAGCCCTCTTCTGTAGCAGGAGCCCAGCGTAGTATTCCTTCCCTGAAGAAACAAGTCAAGTATTACCAACTGCTCATGATGTGTTCCTCTTCAACTGAAGATCATACATGTAGAATTGGGGAGAAGCCTTGCCACCTACTGCTGTAGACATCAACTGTGGCAAGACAGCTCTTGGCTGGCCACACTTCAAATGGCAATAGCAATGTTTTAGCAAAATGTCAAAAGCTTCCTTTCTTGACTTTTTCCCAATCTGGCAACAAATTTGTGCTAGAACCGGTATTTTCTACACACCACTATTTGACTCCAATGAACCAGCAAAAATATTACAGACTGAAATTTATGAGGTAGACTGTAAATTATACATAAGCTGATCAAATACCAATCCCCCATCGAGCACTGTAAACGATGCAAGACCTTCACATCAAGATGCTGCTGCCATGCGTACTTTTCACATGGAAAATGGTAACAGGCACTAGTGAAAAATATGGAATGAATTCTTCAGCAGAAATGATAACTGTATATCAGTTTTATAATACGAATAATCCATGAAAGCAGTAGTTTTGAATGAAAATAAATGGAACATTACAAGTCTGACATCATAACCTAGCACAATGTATTAACGAGTGTCATTAAAATAAAAAATCAGTCACTTTCACAACTTTTCTATTGTTTCATACATTCAAAATACATAAATAAACAACAAACTTTTATCAAATAATGGAACAAATAAGTAATCCAACTTTTACAGATCTAAAAACTCAGTATTTATTTACTTACATAAATAAACAAACAATATTTTCACCACTCTGCAAAATCTTGCTTTAACTAATGTGACCAGATGTTTTCACTGGATGAATTCTTTCATAATTTTGGAGTTGATTTTCAGCATAGGCCTACCGTAGACCTCCATGCAGATATGTTTGAAGTTTAGGTATCTTTGCTGTCAGTAATGCTTTTAGAGTTGGGAATTTTAGTTGGGTTTTTTCAGACGTCCATATCTTATTCATTTGAGAGAATGTACGTTCAGAAGCATTTGTTCCAAGAAGGAAGAGTATCAACTGAACCAATTCTGACATGTGTTGGTGATTGACATCTCTGGCCTTGAGATGAGTAATGGTTTATTGTAGTTGGAAGCGTATCATCGGCCGTCTAACCTCATAAAATATTATGGGAAAAACTGACGTTAAACAGAAAGAGGAAGATGAAGAAGATCCAGGTTCCTAGCCTGAAGTAATGAATAAATGTTTTCACAGTTTTTACCACAGAGAGTGATTATGTGAAGATGAGTACAGTAAAATCTCTCGTATTCGGACCCTCATTATTCGGACCTCCTCTTTTTTTTTTTTTAGGGGTCGAAATTTCCTAACTCACCTATAAACATTTTTTTTTTCTTTTTCCATATCCCCCCATTATTCGGATCCTTGCATTACTCGGACCACTCCTTGGCCCAATTAGTCCGAATATGAGAGGGTTTACTGGTAAAACCTCGTATTCGGACCCTCATTATTCGGACTTCGACATTATTCGGGCCTCCTCCTCTGCCTTTTTTTCTTTTCTTTTTTCTAACTTTTTTTGTTTTTGTTTTTTGTTTTTAAGGGTTTTTCAAGGGTTAATTAAGTGTCGGGTTGTTAGTCAGTGAGGTTAGAGGCCCAGGCAGCCAGGCAGAGCTTTTATGATCCATCACTGAGCATAAACTTTTTATACTGTAATTGTGGTTTCTTTGTTGTGTCCAAATGTTGTATTGGCGAGTGATCTGTGGCCATTGAGCCTTAGGCCTAGATCCAGCAACAGAGGTGGTACTTCCAGCTACCACCCGCTCTCCCACCACCTAGATATTACCTTTACTACTGTATCCAGCAAGCCTCCCTCGGTAGGTAATAAACGGGTAAGAAGGCCCTGACTGGCTTAGGCGAGTAATGAAGTCATCAAACTTGTCATCAGTCACCAGCCAATGACAAACTGTTTCTAAAACTTCTCGATCAATCACGAGTCAACAAGATGTTTGACACAGCCTTTAAAGATCATGTCACACGGACCCTTTTTCCATTAGTGTTACGGGGTGGCCGCGGCAAGAATGTTTCCCCGTCACTGGCTACCCCGCCACATAACCCTTATGTGACAAGTGGTACTACACTGACCTAAATAATGACACTTATATATAATAGCTCACCATAATCACTACGATGTATAATAACTAGTAATAAGACGTAAAACCCTGCCTACCTCTCAGGACAACCCGTTGTCATCCGCCTCACCAGTGCCTTCCTGAAGAAGACAGGTCAGCTACCATGCCTGTGATAGCATCATAGTATATCACCAGGGATCATAGGGCTCCTCAAGGGGTCCTCCCAGCACTACAGACAACACCAAGAAGGAGGTGGAAATCTCCACCATCATGATACTGCTGCCGGCTGCCGCTGCCAGACCTAGGACTGATAGTACTGTACACTACTCCTGTACAGTACTGTATTGTGTATTTTTACCATAGATTTATTTATTCACATGATTTATCTTATTTCTATTGATATTTACATGACTTAGAAATTGTTTATATTCACCTAGAATTTTTTTTTTTTTTTTTTTTTTTAATATGGAGGGATATAATACCCCCCATTATTCGGATCTTGCATTACTCGGACCACTCCTTGGCCCAATTAGTCCGAAAATAAGAGGTTTTACTGTATTGTGAAAAACGGATGGATGCCGAAGAGATTTAACGTACGAGGAAAGACTGTCAAGATAAAATGTTCCCACCCTGGAGAAAAGAGCAAGAGAAGATCTGATTAATGTGTTCAGGGTTTCCAAGGGACGGGAAAATATTGATGAGAGGATAAGTTGTTATGGGACAGAAGCGATACGAGAGGTCATGGGAAGAAGTTGAAGAGGACCTCATGCAAGAGAGACATCAAGCAATATAGCTTCCCATACAGATCCATTGCACTGTGAAATAACCTAGATAAGGAGGTGGTACAGGCCAAGAATATTCACAACTTCAAAGCAAAGCTGGATAATTGTAGTTTTGGAGAAGGGACAGTACGAACTTAGCTCTTTTCCTGTAAATCACAACTAGATGACAAATACACATGCACAATCCAACCCAAACACACACACACTAAACTTTCAATAAACATGTTCAAAGCTTTATTGAACAGTTGAAAATATATTCACAACAAGGCTTAACCCTAGAACTGTAACACTCATTTTGACTGAAGCGTATGGAAACGTGGGTCCGGTCGAACCCACTGCAGAAAATAATACACAAAAAATAGAATAATGTATTTATTTACTGACAGGGCTACATATCTTTAAAAAAAAAACCCATTTCTCAGTTAAATGATGGTTACTTACTCCAAGTTATTTTGTACACTTATTTGTCAGAGTAAAAGAAAAAATTACTTGTAAAAATTCATGGGTTCTGCATAAAATGTATATACATGTCACATGTGACATAAAAAAAAAATCTAATTTTCCTCCTTGGATAGTTGATTTAAAAAAAAAAAATGCCATTTTCCTTTAAGGCCGGTTCACACTGGCCAAATAGCTGCACATTTATGCCCCGGGAAACCCGTGTTATTTGGCCGTGTGTGACGCGATTACGTTCACACACGCAATTTGTTCCGGGGAACAAATAGCCAGGTTTGTTGTTCCCGCGTCCCCGCCATCAACAGTGTTTACAGTGTACATTCAACCATGAATAGTAATTTTTTCCTTGATATCATCTACTAAATCAAACCCCACGTCTAACCTAACCTAATCTGATTTAACCTAACAACAGTTTCTGGCTGTAGCTAAAACGGGAAATTTTTGGTATCATATGTATCGCCATTGCCAAGGGAAATTGGGATTCAAAGTAAGGATGAAAAGATCGACACAATGATGTAAGATCAATTTGTTAGTTTTTAGTGCCCAATACCGAAATTATACCAATAATTGGGGCGAGTGGGGGGAGAGGGTGGTGCTGGCTTCTGCGTGTTTAAATTTGGCGCAAAATTGGCCCAAATTTTATATTTGGTTTAAATTTGTTTTAAGTGCCCGGCAACCTGCACATAAAGACCAATCGAGTGGTGCATGTTTTTTCTGGGGAATATTTCCTACGATTTCTGCCCCGGGGAGCAAAACCTGCACATATTCCCCGGAATTTGGCCAGTGTGAACCATCCTTTACAATACAAAAAGTGAGGTGCCTGGAACAAATTAACATGAGCAATTAATTTACCTGTGATTTGGGGATTATATTTAAAAAATCATATTTATACATGGAACATGCACTGGACACTGGACATCAGGTGCCTGGAACAATGGAAATAACAAGTAATTTTACCTGTGATTTACATATGTCATATAGGTATGCATTTTCAGAAAATGATTTATTTGTCATATATAAATATTATTGAACCATCAAAACTATTTTTACCTGTTACTCCTGGCACTTTGAGCAAAAGATTCTGTAGTGCCGTGGACAGACATTGCTGTTGCACCTTCCACATACAGTCTTGCACTTGCTAGCAGTCTTCCACGGGCACAGCTTGCACCTCTTTTTGCCCGGTGCAGGGATTGCAGGAACTGAAGGTGTTGCAACCTCGACCAGGTTGAAGCAACTTGTAATTGCAGCCACCAGTGGTCTGCTTAGTGAGGGGCACTGCAGTCTCTGCATAGCCCAGGGTTTTGCCATGTCACCAGCAAGTTGGTGCATGAAAAGCCTTCGGATTCTGTCTGAACGAGTGACTGCCTTGCCAGAGAGTTTGTATAAGATGAAGGCATTTATTACTGCAATGTTTAGGATGCCATAAAACATGCACACCTGCCACCTGCGTGTCACGCGGCTGGTTGAATAGTGGGCACACATTTGGTCCAAGACGTCAACCCCGCCTTTGGTTTTGTTGTAGAAATGAATAATTTCTGGTTTGCCCTTGTTACCTATTTCTGGGCTGTTGTGTTTGGATGACATGAGCAGTACAATTTTGTTCTTTTTAGGTTTGTAAGAAACCAGTAGGGCATTATCCCGGTACAGAAAGGCACTAGTGTTTAGTGGACGGTCTTTCTTCTTTTCTAGCATCACATCTGGAACATTTCCTTTTTTCCTCATTGTCCCGACCAATGTAGTGTTGCGGGCGTAAAGTTCCTTGAGCAAAGGGAATGACGTGAACCCATTGTCCACTGTCAGGTTGTGTCCTGCATCCAGGTAGGGTTCCATCAATGTCATGGTCATTTTCTTTGCAAGGGTGCCAGGAGGCTCTCTCTGCCCTTTTTTGCCCTGGAATGTTATGGCATTGCACATATAATGTGTTTCTGAATCACATGCCATAATTATTTTGATGCCATTCTTTGCGAGTTTGCTGGGAATGTTCATTCTAAAATGGCATTTTCCTCTAAAGGCCAACAACTGCTCATCAATAGTCATGTTCTCTCCTGGTGTGTAGTGTTTTTTGCAGTTTTCTACAAAATTCTGAAACATATCTTTGAAATACAGAGTAAACATGTTGTTAGACTGCCTTTCATTCCTTGTCCTTACGTCATCAAAGTTGAGACACCGTAACAAGAAATTTAGGCGTTGATCAGTCATGGTAGCCCGGTAGAGTGGTGATCCATGTAGATGGCTAAACATTTCTTGAACAGTGCGATGGTTGTCGCGTTTGGCGCCAGCCTGAATGAGGATGCCAAATAGCGCTCTCAGTTCACAGATTGATGTCTTGCTCGTGGTCTGCGTCTCTCTAGCATGGCGTGGACCTTTTTCTTCTATGTAGATGTTCACGCAGCAAACTATTTCATTCATCATTTCTTCATCAAAAAAAAGGTTAAAGAAATCCATCGGGGTCGCTGCTGCTCTTGCCATTGGTGATGCGAGGCCAGGTGTGTACTGAGTTGGTGGCTGTAGTGGTGCTGACTGAACTGGTGTTCTTGACCAGTAGGTTTTATCTGGAGCACGGCATTGGTTTTCTCTCACTTGAAAAATGTGTTGCGCAGCTGGGGTGGTGCTACCATCGTCATCCTGGGTGTCACTGGCTGAAGATTCCTGGACGATGTTGGTTTCTGAATCTTCTTCAGTGTCAGACTCAGGTGGTAGTTGAAGATCTGCATCCGAGTCGATGTTGTCAGGATCAGATTCGTCAGATATTGCATGAGCTCTTTTTGGGAGAAACGTGGTGGAGGATAGAGGCCCCAACTTGTGTTTGGCATGGCGAGGTGCCGCGGAGAGGCCTGAAGGGCCAACAACAGGTGATGTGCACTCTGCTACTTTTCCCTCTACACTGTCTTTTGCTTTCTTTTGTGGTGTCACAGTAGAATTCATTTTAGCGTCGACGTCAATTATGACCTCCAGCATATCTTCATCGAAGTAAGTTGGGAGGGAGGGGGGCGCATCAGTAAGGCAACTGGGCGTGTTTTCAGCTTTATTGGCGTAGTCCCCATTTTCACCATATTCTGGTATGGTTGTAACATCATCATACAATTTGATGGTATCCTCTGAAAGGATATGTTCGATGCCTTCTTCGTTCAGGCCAGTGCGACGTGCCATCTTGTTTCTTCTCCTTCTCCCTCGTTCTAAAATATAATAATAATAATAATAATAATAATTACTCATGTGTAGATGATAATAGCACTTTCATGCTTCAAAGCCTACTAAACACATTGAATGTTTGTTTTAGTTGCTGCATCCAGTATTATCATGTACACAAGTACTATAATTATAACTTTCATGCATGAGGTGTGACAAATAAATTATAACAGAAAGGGAAATTCTGGGTCTGCTCGGACCCACGCTACTTAACATTGAGTGGCGAGCATGTGTATCGACGAGCGCGTCCCTTTACTTTGACATCCGAGTGTCAACTGACTTGAGGGAGACCCACAACTCAATTCCCACATACTTTTGAAAAAGAGCACGAATTTCAAACACTACAGACCGTGTGGGTCCGCCCGGACCGCGCGTTACAGTTCTAGGGTTGTAAAGGCCGGAAGAAATAAAAAAAAAAATTCTTAAAGCAACAGACTGAAGATTTGTCTTGAACTCCTTTGTCTATGACAGTTCCGTCCCTAAAATCTATCACCTCACTCACTTAATATTTACATACAAAGTATATTTCCCATTTTGATTGGTGTACGGTAAAATGTTGTCAGAGAAAGACTTCACTCTGCCCTTGACCCATTTACTTTCCTTTTATAACAAGCCAAGACTGTGGCAGCCTATCACAATCCTGCATGTCTTTACATAGGTGGGCTGGAGAATGAGATGAAGGAGTGTGCCAAAGCTGAATTATGAAGCAAAAGCAGTTATGCAATAAATTAAAAAAAATTCAAAATGAAAAGTAATGGATATACGTACGTAGAAGGAATTTGAAATAAGTGTCTTATTACTACTACCGGCAATGTCGCATGCCAGACTTAACATATAAATAAAAAATAAATAAAAAAACACCCTAATATACAGTGTGTACATGGTACATCACTATAAGTGATGTACCATGTACAAGTTCCCTAACTTAACGATTAGGATGCGTTCCTGAAAACCGATTGTAAAGCGAATGATCGTTAAACTAAACCATTATAACATGGCTTACATGGGGATGCGTTCGTAGACCTCCCTAAACGTCCACTTATCAATAAAAGCAACATTAAGCTAGCAATAGTCTATTTTTTTTAACAAGACAAAAATTCCATGTTATCTTAAGATCTCATGCTTAAAATTATGCCTATGTTTACCTGATAATATGGTTAACTATGATAAAATACAGCTAAAATTTAGAAGAAGCGTAGTATTCCCTTCTCCTGGCATCAAATATCAATCAGTAAGCAGCAAGGGGGCTGGATTTTTTGCCTCGTTAAAAAAAATAGATAAAAGCTGCTCCATTATCAGCTCACAATGTCTTGTAACAAGCTTTGCAGACAAAGTTGGGGTGTTCTGCCCGGCCTCCTTAACCTTGTCTGCAAGCTTGAATACAGTAGAGACAGTAGATTGGGCCAAGGCTACCAGCCATGGAATTAGCTCCCTCACCTGCCTCGCGGCACTTTACAAAACCTAGTTTTACTTCCAGAGTTAGGCCTTTTTTCTCTCTCTCGTTTTCCCGCCTGCATTAGTGCTAGCTTGAGGTCGTTTGGGGGCCATAATGACATAGAAGTAAACCCTCACTTTAACTAACCAATTGGGGGAAGGGGGTGACGTTATATCCGAAAGTCCGTTATATCCGAGGAATCCAAACTTTTCGCATATAACAAACTTTGTTCATTATAAGAGGTGAAAGTTTGCTATTTCCGACCCTTACCGTGTCAGGCAACATGGTGAGGCATGGGAGGACGTGAGAGGAAGTGTTTACAATTGGGCAGACAAAGTTATACTGATCGACGCGCAGCTGCGCACCGCCCACTCAGCTTTGTTT
The DNA here is from genome assembly GCA_016584305.1 of Chionoecetes opilio. Classification (NCBI taxonomy): domain Eukaryota; kingdom Metazoa; phylum Arthropoda; class Malacostraca; order Decapoda; family Majidae; genus Chionoecetes; species Chionoecetes opilio. The sequence continues at coordinate 185,339 of JACEEZ010014409.1, forward strand.
CGACAGCCACTGTCCGACCTGCATGTACATGTTCGTCCAGCCCACCACTGAACCAAACCCCGCATATACCAAACTTATTTGATAAATCCCCACATATATTTTGGCAGAAAAAGTTTGTTAGAGCCGAAATTCATTCTATAGAGGTCCGTAAAAGCGAGGGTTTACTGTATTAGGGACGAACAATCACTTAGAAACACTTCACAAGATCACAATAACATTATCTGTGAGTTTGGCGAGCACGTAGGAAAGACTGGAAGATCGGTCACAATGTAAACAAAGCCAGGCGGTGCATCCTGACCCACGGTTGGCTCTCATTACTTTTATATCATGCTATTCTATATTTTTTAAACTTTATTAATGGTTGTCATTGTATCTAACCATTTTTTTTATATATTAGAAAAGCTATTAAGTTGTGCTGTAATGAGTGTTTTACGTTTTTTGGGGGGAATTCTAGGAAACTTTTTGAAGGGTGAGTAACGTTTGATTCAAGCAAGCTGATGAAGACATGAAGGATCAAAGAGGAATAATAAAGCTATAAAGAAGCTTTATGATTGTGCGTGTTGGCAACGGCACTGTTGTAGAAACAGTTGACACCCGAGTTGCGATCACCACTCCACCGATCCTAACTGCGAAACCTGATCATCGTTAATCAAGAGGTATTAAAAGAGACACATCGTAAGTGCAAAATATCGTTAAGCAGGGCATCGTAAAGTGAGGACGCCATTGGTAAGGTCATTGGTAATAATATCTGTGTTTTCAGAAGTTGATTTCAGTAAACTGAAAAACTTTCAATCTACTAAGAAATGTATACTGTATAAAATGCTCAGCCCTGTTTCATCTGATATGTTCAAGGCCAACAGTGTCTCAGTGCATGGCAATGGATATACTAGTAATAGTAATATTGATATACACCACCAGCCAGTTCACTCAGATGATGTTGAAAATCTTGCCTATGGCTTGGAGAACTCGTGGTAAATTTTAGTGTCAAATTTATTGGGTTGGGAAAAAAGCTTCTTAGATGCCCAAAAATATGTTCCCGTATTACCTGGTTAAACAGATTACTTGCTAAAAACCCAAGCGTTCAGTGATCTTAAGGAAATTGAACTTCATGTAAATTTCATTTATAGTATTTTTTTGTAATGAAATATCTCAGTAAAGGACATGGAAATACCTAACTGTCCTGGAGGAGCCTGAGTGAGGGTTGATGACAATGAAAAGGATTAGCAGCTGCGTGGCTTTGACAGGAGAGGGCTCGGCTGTTTCATGCGGAATCTGTGCCGTCACGTTCTTTACCTTTCCTTTCTCATTCACTCCATCTTTAGGCATCGTTATCACCTACAGATGAGTGAAGTGAAAAGGAGTGTGTTGAAAAGGAGAGGAAACCTAGAAGACAAGGAAAACATTTGAGTGAAAAAGAAGAAGATAAGTGTGGAAAGCCAGAAGCCGTATGCTCACCCCCCACGTCACCACTTTAGCCCTCATTAAGTGCAGAGAAAAAAGAAGTCCTCAAACGTGATGTTGACGTGACCGCTGAGACATCACCAGAGGAAAATGTGATAGTGAGTAAGAGCACTTTGGGTAAAGGCCTAGGGCAGAGGGTCGGCAACCCAGAATTCGAAAAGAGCCAGTTTCTTCAAACTTGGCAGAAAAGCAGTGCTGATGGAGCCGCAGTATAAATTATGAATGGAAATTACGAGGCAATATAATGTTCCTTCACCATAATACCACGTGGGAGTTGAATATACCAACAGACAAGATAAATCAAATACATTTTAATAATAATAATGATAATGATAATAATAATAATAATAATAATAATAATAATGATGATAATAATAATAATAATGATGATAATAATAAATACAAGAATTCATCCCAATATTTTCCTAGAGACCCAGGACCTAGGTCACATACACTATTGTACTGCAGCTAACTATGTCAGTATTTTAGTGTTTTTTTAAAGATAATTTGGACATTTTTAAGTAGGTGGCAGGAGCCGCACAGGTCTCTTGAAAGAGCCGCAGGTTGCCGACCGCTGACCTAGGGTGATGTGACCATGTCGGTATATACAAATTATACCATACACCAGGACGTACAGTGCAGAAGCCATAACTCCAGATTTATTCAGGCTAGAGAAGTCTCCCCTCCAAAGAAGAAAGCGGGAACTGGTCTGAGCTACATGGCAGCACCAGTAGGAAAACACTGCAATCAATCATTGGGGGCATACGCCGGGGGGCGCGTCGCCTCGCCCACGCCACTACCGGGGGTCACCACGCATGAGTCCCCATGCAGGCTCCCTTCCCATACCAAGCAACTCTCAACAGGAAACATCAACTTGCCCCAGCCACGAGCCTTGTGGGCGCCCCCCTGGCCTCCTCCATGCCAGATTGTCTCTTACAGATACAACCCAATGAGAAGGATCAGTTTCAGGGTAACGTGCCACATGCCCATACAGTAAACCCTCATAATTTGAACCCGCATAACTCGAACTTCGGATAATTCGACCGGTTTCATTTTTTCAACAACTTTCCATAATCCGAACTGGAGTTCAAATTGTCGGAGTTTTCTGCAACATCTTCCACCTCCTCTGTGCCATCCACTTCGTCAGCCAGCCTCCACATCACCTCCAACACATTAAGCACTGAAGACCTTACTTTACATATCCCCAGTGACACTACTGTTGCATTCAGTAGCAGTCACCTCCCCCCTCCCTCGCACTCTCCCTACTGAACGATACAGAACGCTTCACAATACACATTGCTACCAAGATAGCAGCTGCTGTAATTTATCTCTGTGGCTATTCTTCTTATTGCAGAATAACTTGTTGATGGCCCTGTATTTGATGCAGAAGTTATAGCAGCAGGAAATGAAATATTAAGGAGGCAAGAAGAGGAGTCTTTCTTTGTCCTTTGTTTACATACTCTTATTGTGGCGCGAGCTGGCAACTCAGTAGTGATCCACCTTCCAGAGCTGTAGTGCAGGGGCTTGCGCTAGGCATACTCTATGCTGACGTCACCGTGCGCCTCCGTGTGCACCCGTTAGCGTTGCATTACTTAAGGCAGCCCTTGCCTGAAGACGCTATGAAATGACGCCCGAGTGCTCAATGTACAGTAGTATTGCATTTCATGACTTCAGTACCAGCCATGTTTTGGTGAGTACAAGTACTACAATCCGTGCTGTTTTAGCATGTTTTAGTGAGCTCATGTTGTGTAGAGGGGATAGAGGTAACCATCGGATAATTCAGACTTTCAGCTAATTTGACCCAGGTCTCCCCCCAATTATTTCGAATTAGAGAGGGTTTACTGTATAGCCGAAGTTGGCGGTGACGGACTATGCATGTAATAGGCCTCAATTTTGTCTCACGGTGCAATCGCTGATTTGACACGTAATCATCCCAGCGATACCCCATGATTCTGCGAAGACACTTATTACCAAAGGCATCGATTTGCCTCTTCAAGTTGCTAATTAGTGTCCATGTCTTACATCCATAGAGTAAGACAGGGATCACAAGCGACTTGAAGATCCGGATCTTTGTCCTTCTGCACAGGTACTGACAATGCCAAATACTCGTGCTGAGCGAGTCCATAACACCGTGGGCTATGCCAATCCGCCGTAAGACTTCTTGACGCGACCTGCCGTCATTATGGACTGCGTTACCATGGTATGTAAAACTTTCCAAGATCTCAATGTCCTCGCCACACGCATGAACACGAATGAGTTTATAAGATGAAACAAAATTAAGACACATTTTTCTGAGTTTATAAGATGAAATAAAATTCAAATGTAAATTTTCTTGAGTATATGAGTACATTTATAAAAAAGACAAACAAAATTATGGAAAAAGAACTTATCGCATAATCATTAAAATAAGAGGTGGCTGGAAACATAAGATTGTGGCCAACCTCTGTGTCTTTGCTTTCACAGGCACCAATGCCCCATATGCTTCATATTTTCTTTTACAATGTAGCTTTAAATTTTTCATAAAAATACTTCTGTTCGGTCAGCTTGAATGTGTTTTCATTCATCAATATTAAAAAGATTTGTTTACATATGAGGCCAAGTTGCCAACAGTCAGTCAACTTTTCACCCTCAAATTAAAACAAATGAATTTCAAATCAAAATAAATTAATTTCAAATTAAACAAATAAATTTCCAAAACAACTGAACTATGATTGAAATTAGTATATGAACTTTAATTTGAATCAGGTGAACTTATATTTAAAACAAATGAATATAAATTTAAAATATATGAAATTCATATCAAAATAACTATTGTGAGGTTAAAAAAATTAAATTAAGATTCATATCATTATATTTTGTTCAAATTAATGATATTTCCAGATTCAATCAAGATTTCCTACAAGAGAAAATAAATTATTGAACGTCATTTCTTGTATCTTAGTATATAATATAATTGTATACTACACAGATAAAGCAATACAGGATAAAGTAATGTTCAGTTCTTCTGTGTGTGTTAGTACACATACTGTAGTTATACGAGAGAAAACAAGTTACATGATAATGAATGGGTATTTCCTGCGTGTTAATATGAAAAAATTGAGAAAGCAAAGTATGATGCATTACGTAATGGTAATTTATTTTGTTTGTACACAAAATTACATAATAAAAACATTCACTTATCACCTAATTGCAAATCCTGTAGCTGCATCACACCAGCAAAATACTTTTGTACATGGTTGCAAGTTCCCAGACACAGCATTGGTGTGATGGTTGAAATGGCATTATCAATGCAGCGTTCTAGGTACTGGATTCGATACTCTGTCTGTGTCATACCAACTGGTGAAGTGTTCACCACAGTAGCAAAATTAGCAGCCAGATCGTGCTTCATGGCAGCTCTCATGATGCTCCAACACTCTTCTAGGGGGTTTAATGGAACACTATATGGGCTTGAATGTAAGACCTCGACACCGTAAAATTCTTCCTCGTCAACAACGCTTTCAAGTCCATCATGAACGGACATATAATCACAGACAACAACAATGTTGTCGAGAGGCTCACTAATCGTGCGCAGCATTCGTCGCAGCCATTCGTGACACTCGTCCTGCTTAAAGCTGCCCCTTCTGCGTTCCCAATAGACGAGGCCGTCCTGTGAAATTCCACCGAGTATATGAATGTTTTTTCCTAATGATGCAGGATTGTTCACCACAGAGCGTTCACTCCCCTGAAACTGTCGCAGGAAAATATTCGCATTCGTTTCGTCAATATAGACTATAGTTTTCCCACTTCCAATCCTATTCATTAATTTCTTCACATATTCCTTCCGCTTATGTTTATTTGCCTCGGAGTTCACCGAGACAGTTTCTGGGATTAGCTTTTTCATCGTGTGCAATTGACCGTCGAGATACTTGTGTACCGTGTACGTGCTCACAGTGATCCCAGTCTCACTAGCAAACCTGGCAGCAATCTTCTTCAGTGAGATCATTGGGTTTTCCTCCACATATTGTATCATCCTGTCAATGTGCTCTTGGCTAACTTTTGCCAGACAAAAACCACCGCGCTTTTTTGCCTGTCCACGCGCTCGACGTATCCACCCATACGCGGTAGACATAGCGATACCGTTGGCTTCTGCAACAGCTCTCCAGTCAGCACCATTCTCAGCTGCTGCTAGGATTCTTATTTTAGCTTCACCAGTTGCGTCGGCTTTGGAGTAAGTGCCTCGCTTCGTACCAGCCTTCACTCCTCTCCTCTTATACTTGGGTTCTTGAATGTTGGAACGAATATCATCTTCGTCTGAGCTATATTCATTTGCACCCGAAGCCTTACTACTGGTACCAGCCTTCACTCCTCCTCTCTCATACTTGGGTTCTTGAATGTAGATACGAATATCATCTTCGTCTGAGCTAGGTTCGTTTGCACCCGAAGCCATACTACTGTAGGAAAAAAAATGGAACCTAATACAATAAACTACATATTTACATAATAAATCAATAATAAAAAATGTAATGCATTAATGAACGCACAGGTAATATATAGAAATTTATATTGCAAAAGTAATCCAAATTATCACAGTTAAGCAAAACTCAGTTTTTTTCATAACCTTGTAACACACAGATGTGAGAGCGAGTGAGAGCTGGCCGGGTGAGAGGGGACGTCCTTGGTAACTGAGGGAGTGCAGTCTTGGATAGCAACGGTTGCTAGGGCCTTGTGAATGTTGCCAACGTGTTCCAGATGCCATGTTCTCCCGCCAGCTATAAAATAAAAGCTTTCGACGCAAACTCAGATTTTACAAAATCTAAGTTTTAAATTGAATTTAATATATTCTTAATTATATTATTTGCAATAATTTAAACCTTCAGTTCTTTTGATTTAAAATTCAGTTGTTTTAATTTGAAATTCAGTTGTTTCAATTAGAAATTAAATTGTTTTAATTTGAAGTTCAGTTGTCTAAATTTGAGAGTGAAAAGGTAGTGAGTTTATTTTTTATTTAGCATATTTTATAAGGGGGTAAATTTTGGATAAGTCTTAATATTCCATAAGTGGGCAAGGGCTAGAGCCCCCAGTGTTCCGTCTTATGGAAGTTTTACTGTACCTCAAATCTATTTCAACATTTGATGGCAAGAAACTTTATATCAAGATGAGTTTGAATAACCGGGACTGCTATTGTCCGGCCGGATATCCGAATCCAGCCATCCAGATTAGCCGAATATCCGGTATCCAGTTATCTGGCTAAGAGTAATTTGGCCAGATATCCGGTATCCAGTTATCTGGCTAAGAGTAATTTGGCCAGATATCCGGTATCCGGGTTTCCAGCCAAATCACTCTCCGGTACAACCCTAATATTTATCCAGCATCATGCAAGGGTGATATCATTTTGTAAGGGGTAAAATATCCATAAAATGGAAATAAGTTTTAAATTTTATCAATAAATGTTTTGGCCCATAACAATGTTGCCATATATATACAGTGAGCGTGTACAGTAAAACACTCACCGTAGGCCAGGTTTCCCATGTCATAATTGAAGCATTGAGGTGCAGAGGAAGGTCACTCATCTTGCCACCCTGGAATGATGCTTATGCAATTTTTTTTATGACCGAGACTTCTTTCTGTTTAACGTCAGATTTTCCAATATTTTATGAGCTTAGACGGCCGCTTCACCTTTATGTTTATGTGTACGGTCAGTTTTTATGACCGAGACTTCTTTCTGTTTAAAGTCAGATTTTCCAATATTTTATGAGCTTAGACGGCGGCTTCACCTTTTATGTTTATGTGTACGGTTAGGTTTTACGAGTGAGACGGTGTCAAAAACAGACAACTGGTGTTTGGATATCTTAATAACCAACGGATGCCTTGACATGGCATTATACTGTTGAAATAAGCCCAAGCTGAACCCTATGTCTATCTAGAGCAGTAACAAATGGAATATATCAGAAAATAGTTTAAACTTTCCAGTAGATGCATATGTTTTATACAACAGACCAATACATAATATAATAACAGGAATGATCCCTATGTATTACCACCATTTTTGTAATTAAGTACGACTGCTAGAAAGGGGGCAAAATGCACTCGAACTAAGACCAGTAGACATGGAAATAGCCACCTTGCCTTACTGTGAAATAAAAAGGAGATAATCAGTAGAAAAGGAAGAAGACATGTAGCAGCGAGGTGAAGCCTGGCATGGTTGGAAGGTGTGAGAGTGGCCACTGGAAGGGGACCATGAGGGGTGACTTGCTGCACGGTGTACAGCGAGGGGTGAAATGGTGGAGTGATGATATGGTCACACTGTGCCATAGTACTATCAGGGAGAACTGAAAATTGCAAGGAAGCTACAACAGCAGAGCAGAGGTTTTTGTGGCAGTCTGGTGAGCGGTAAGGTTCCATCACAGGTCTTTGCATGACAAGGCAGGAAGAGTGTTGCATCATCCACCATACCACCACAAATGCCTTTCTATTGTGCTTCCACATGTTTCCTGCTCTCCTAACCCTCCCCCCCCCCCACTGTTTTATGAATGGATGGCTCATGTTATCGATGGAGCTGTTCCCACAGATTCTACCAATAACAAAACAAAAAGTTGATTGAATACGTCAACCAGGTGACTAAGGTCATATAGCATCCTGGAAAAATAAAAACCCAATACCTCCCACCAAACTGCCGCAGCATACAAGGTGCAAACTCTGGGCCTTCCGACCCCAAGCTGAACAACTACCACAAGGCAGAGGCTTGCTTTCTTTAAAGAGCTTAAACGCTCTCCTTTAAAAATGAATCTCATTCCTTCCTCTGGACATGCTCTATGAGCATGAAAGTTTCTTAAGTCTTTAGTAAACAGAAGGTAACGGCAAGTGCAGCATACCTGAGTGTCCAACTATGTTGCTGTTGTTGTCTTCATGTTTGGTGCGGTTATACCAGCAGCCTTTGTGACAGATTTTGTATGAGAACCTCTCCCAACTACTATCTACTGGAACCTGTGTTCCAGTACATAGTAGGAATACTAAATGTCTTTTGTATTTACTCCTAGTAGCTTTGTGACACCTTCATGTAAACTTAATCTCACCACCTGCATTGTTTTAAGAATATAATTCCTGCAGTTAGCACAGGATTACTATACATAGTTGAATAATAATTTCACTAACAAATCTTTCAAAATAATTCCATACATCCAATTCTACTGATATTTACTAAAGCAATTTTTCATCAGGCTATTTTCACAGAACCAAGTACAGTATTGTTTTCTTTAAGTCTGTACATAAAGTGCCTATAGGGATTTCTCTCTCCATGAGGGCTTTGATGCGTAGCCCTCTGGGTATATTTGATATACCCTATTGTTAGCCCTCGCTCGTGGTGGCACAGGTATAATCTTTTTATAGTGCGCCTGTAGAACATTATGCCGCCCCAAGGTGTCCTCCGATGCTCTCGCCGTCAAAGGTAGGGTTGATGGGCAACAAGTAGGGAGACTTTGGCCACTCGATGATGGAGAAAAAATTTGCATCCAGTGAAACTCAAATTCGGGACACTGAGCTCACCATTTCCAGGAAAGACTTGCACCCAGAGAGACTCAAACTTGGGACGTCAAGCTCCCACTTCCCGGCACTAACCACTCAGCCACCAGCTTCCCAAACACAAGCATGCCAGGACATGTATGCCACCTGGGGCGGCTGTAGAAACTAGATGGTTCGTGTATAATGTTTGAGTGCTGGGTAATCACAGAACACTCAGTCTGAGTCAAAAATGCATTTATTGACTATTAGCTGCAAAGGCTTGCTAATATCCTACTTCTATCAAAGCTGCAAGCAAGATATTTCTTAACAGCCAAGTTTAATATTTAAACATTTATGCCTTTTTCACGATCACAAGTCAATGTTCTAAATCATGAAGCATATTGGAACACTCTTGAGATCATATAAAAGTAGTGCGAGATCAGCTTTGTCCCATCGTAGCTGTGGGTTTCCTGGAATTACCAGCCTTTATGAGAACAGTCTCATGCTTTAATCACAGGTACTGCGTGTTCTGGCACAAGGCATACTGGCACACAAGACCAAGGGAGTACAAACAACAAAAATAGGGAATAAGTAATCAGATAGCCCCAACATGGTAAGAGGCCATGTTGAAAACAGCACTGGTGACCTAAATGATCCCCTCCACCTTAGTGATGACGCTGCAGGCCAGGAAGTCTCCATACCAGCATATTCATCACCTCATGTATTTACAGCTTCCATAGGCTTATTAAACTGTTCCGTTTTTCAAAATTACACAATGAAATACGAAGATCCAGGAGAAATTTTAACAAGGGGGCAGCAGGAATTCATGAATTTTTGCCACTAGCTCATATCTATCATCTGCGTGTGTACATATGTGTGTGCGTGTATTCATCTAGTTGTATTTTACAGGGCCTGAGCAACGCTCATATGGCCCCGTCTCCAAATCAACATTTTTTATCATTCATCCTTAGTGGCTGAAGTCACCACCCCGGGAGGCGGGTCACAACCCCCCGCCTAACACCCGGTACCCATTCACTGCTGGGTGGACAGGGGCTCGGGTTTTAAGAAGACCGCCCGTCTGTTTTCGCTCCGCCCGGGGATCGAACCCAGGACTTCTCGGTTGTGAGCCTGGTGTGTGCATGCATAAATATATATGCATCATTATGCTGTATACGCATAATATATGCATATTATCATATCATGGTATGGCAACAATTTAATTGATGGGATATGGGCTATCTATAGTCTAATTTATTTAATATGATCAAAATGCCCAGAGGTCACTTGCCGTTATGTCGTGATGATGATACGAGTAATCTGTACACATGTTGAACATTGAGTGCACCAATCAGCTGCCCCGTAGAAAAAGTTGGGAAGGCAGGGGACGTGGCCTCCTTAGTGTATTTTGACCATATTAAATAAAATAGACTATAGCTACATGCGGGATGAAAATATGAAAGCAAAATGTTGGGTACATACCAGACCAGTCTGAAGATGAAGGGCCAATCTGCGGCTCCTCAAACTCCAGGGGCGGCGGCAGGCCCAGGACCTCATTCTTCATGTGGTATTGCTGCAAGGCAACACAACATTATGAAAGGAAACATCATGGCATCAGTTTTCAAGTACGTTCTTCATGTATATAACTTCTTTGGGGTGAAACTATTAATATCTAATTACATTTCTAAATGCATATTTATATTTTCTTTCTTATGTAATTGTTCTTTTAAAAGCTCAAGAACAAAAACCTTAAGAAAGAATCATTAACCTCTTCGCTGTGGCTGGTACATATAGGGTTTCTGTATTCAAACTCCGCACTCAATGATGTTGTGTAAATAATATTATTTATGATAGGCTTGTATGACAACAGTCAAGTTTTGCCATAAAATAGAACCTCTTTTTCTGCTTGAGTGAGTTGGTATGATTAACCCCTTCACGCCCAGATCTTTCCTTTGCTATATGAAATTGTATGTTGTCGAGCCATAAAAGTACGAAAAGTAACTGAATATACCAAATTAGCTAGTGGACAAGGATACTAAACAGGGCATATCTATAAAATGTTTCTTATATTCACTAAAAATTGTCTAATGGTAGCCAAATTACAATGAAAATTACGTTCTGGGTCTCAAGGGGTTAAGTTGAGAAAAAAAGTAATTTCATTGTACGTCTGATAGCATGGCCACAGCCTAGTTACTGCGTTTGCACATAACTCCTCACTTAGCTGGTAACCTTATACCAAAACTAAACAGATTTTCTGATATGGAATTGAACCTTTTTGCATTTAGGCAGTTCATACGTGATACATAATTATATATACACTCAACCCTCTGCTATCGTGCCTTATTGGTGCTGCTATAGGCATGATACGAAATCGCAATAGCAGAACAATAGAACTAATGTTAATACTTTTAATTGATGTCAGGATCCCTAAGATGACCACATATTTTGCCACTTTTTTTTGTATTTTGGTATTTTTCAGCGAGGGGCGGACCGCGCCGGAATGCACCCACACACACACGCGCGGCAGGCCGCGCCAACTGATTTTCATCCGGCCACTGCGACGGCCGCGCCGGATGAAAAACACTCCCACATACACAGGCCGCCTCTGGATACGCCCCTTTTCGTTGGCCGGATAGGACAAGCCTGCGTGTGTGTGGCCAGCTTTAGTATTTTCCGTTTACTTTTGTGTCAACTTCTGAAAACATTTACAGTAAATCACAAAAAAACTCGGAAACAATGTACTTAAAAAAAAAGGATAACTTCTATGTATCATATACATGGCACTTAGCTGGTCTGAACCAGTTACAAAGAATGTTACAGCATTAAAACTTTGTGCCCCCGCCCACCCCTTGTGTTACCATGCAGCACCAACAGGCAGCAGCACCACCACCCTCTGGCAGAGTCATCTTGTTTGGCGCTTGTTGACCAGACTGCCCGCCCCCCGGTGCTGCATGATGTGGGGAGGATGGCTGGGCAGCTTAGGTTACAGGTAAGTTATTCAAAAATTACATCTGTTCAAGAAACAATTACCTGTATCATATAGTACAATACATACATAGCACGACTCCAACATTAATTGTAGCTGGGATCAAGAGCGGCACCAGATGGAGTGTAACACGGTGGCCTAGTCTACAAAGGACAGAAGCAAATGATCACAGGCACAGTTGGATGATGAACCGTATGCACTCCCAGCAGAGCTGGGCAGTATTTAAATAATTTGTATTTAAATACATATTTAAATACATTTGTGTATTTATAAATGTATTTACAAATACATTGGTTGTCATGTATTTAAATACTTTTATGAGTATTTAAATACATTGTATTTAAATACTTATAATACAAAAATGTAAATACTTTTTTTATCAGTTAATTTGGCCATAAATCCGCCCAACTATCTGGCAACCCTGATGTTACAGTGAACCAGTGTTTCCACTTTCAAGGAAATTTCCTTATTTTTAGGAAATTTAGGCCTGAGAAGGAAATTTCTAAGGAAACCCAAAATCTAAGGAAATCCATTTTTTTCGGACATGTTAAAATTTGTGTTTGTTTGTTTTTTGTTTGAAGAATTTAGTCAGTTATCGACGCAGCTGAGATGGATCTCCACTGTAACCAGACAGCTCTCTCTCAGACTACCCCTAGAGAGCTGTCTGCTAGTGCTTATAGTGTTGGCCGAAGCCAGCACCCCGGGAGGCGGGTTACAAACCCCCGGCTAACACCTGGTACCCATTCACTGCTGGGTGGACAGGGGCTCGGGTTTTAAGGAAACAGCCCAACTGTTTCCGCTCCGCCCGGGGATCAAACCCAGGACTTCTCGGTTGTGAACCGAGCGAGCTCGTGTATATTTAAAATGTATTTACAAATGTATTTAAATACAATTGATGTATTTAGTATTTAGTATTTAAATACATTCGTAAAATATATTTAGTATTTAGTATTTAAATACATTCAATGTATTTAGTGCCCAGCTCCGACTCCCAGACTGAACGCCACGTGTCAAGGCCGGCAGTAGTGGGTGAAGCCTGCACACACGGGTCAACGAGAGCAGCTAGTCAGTCAGCCAGGGCCCAGATACATATAACTCGTATGTAAGTTACTAAGAGCTACTATTTCCTAACAACGGTATTTTCTCTATTTTCTTGCCAGTTCCCATCATCAGGTTAGCATGAAGAGAATAATAGGACAGTGCCAACACGGTACACACTTCCTCCACGTGACAGAAAGGAACTGTACACATCCGGTACAGGTAAACACAATTCACCAGATGATGACACTGGTTGCATGCTAACAGTGTATTAAATTATCAGTTTTTATCAATATCCTTATTATTACAGTTATTTGTATTATTATTATTATCATCATTATCATTATTACATATCATTATTTTATATCAATTATTTGTATTACTATCATTTCAATTATCAGTTATCATTACTATCAAATTAGTGCAGCGTGAATAAAAGAACAGAAATATGACTTCTTTTCTCCCCTGTTTTGTGTGTAGGGTCGTTACAGTGTTTAGTGACATCTTAATCAGGATTTAACGTTTCCGGTAAATCCTGATCCCGCCGTGGTCTGTATGGCCCCAAACCTATCCAAACGCATGGGTCGGCGGCCGTTAGTGGTCTGTATGGCCCCCAAACCTATCCAAACGCATGGGTCGGCGGCCGTTAGTGGTCTGTATGGCCCCCAAACCTATCCAAACGCATGGGTCGGCGGCCGTTAGTGGTCTGTATGGCCCCCAAACCTATCCAAACGCATGGGTCAGCAGCCGTTAGTGGTCTGTATGGCCCCCCAAACCTATCCAAACGCATGGGTCGGCGGCCGTTAGTGGTCTGTATGGCCCCCAAACCTATCCAAACGCATGGGTCAGCAGCCGTTAGTGGTCTGTATGGCCCCCCAAACCTATCCAAACGCATGGGTCGGCGGCCGTTAGTGGTCTGTATGGCCCCCAAACCTATCCAAACGCATGGGTCAGCAGCCGTTAGTGGTCTGTATGGCCCCCCAAACCTATCCAAACGCATGGGTCGGCGGCCGTTAGTGGTCTGTATGGCCCCCAAACCTATCCAAACGCATGGGTCGGCGGCCGTTAGTGGTCTGTATGGCCCCCAAACCTATCCAAACGCATGGGTCGGCAGCCGTTAGTGGTCTGTATGGCCCCCAAACCTATCCAAACGCATGGGTCGGCAGCCGTTAGTGGTCTGTATGGCCCCCAAACCTATCCAAACGCATGGGTCGGCAGCCGTTAGTGGTCTGTATGGCCCCCAAACCTATCCAAACGCATGGGTCGGCAGCCGTTAGTGGTCTGTATGGCCCCCCAAACCTATCCAAACGCATGGGTCGGCAGCCGTTAGTGGTCTGTATGGCCCCCCAAACCTATCCAAACGCATGGGTCGGCAGCCGTTAGTGGTCTGTATGGCCCCCCAAACCTATCCAAACGCATGGGTCGGCAGCCGTTAGTGGTCTGTATGGCCCCCCAAACCTATCCAAACGCATGGGTCGGCAGCCGTTAGTGGTCTGTATGGCCCCCCAAACCTATCCAAACGCATGGGTCGGCAGCCGTTAGTGGTCTGTATGGCCCCCCAAACCTATCCAAACGCATGGGTCGGCAGCCGTTAGTGGTCTGTATGGCCCCCCAAACCTATCCAAACGCATGGGTCGGCAGCCGTTAGTGGTCTGTATGGCCCCCCAAACCTATCCAAACGCATGGGTCGGCGGCCGTTAGTGGAACTGCGCCAAATATAGTTACATTTTGCGGAATGTTCCGCTACATCTGGCATTGAAAAATGGAATAACTTACTTCTAATTTTTCAGCTAAATTGAGTTTCTAATGTACGTATTTTCAATGTTTTTCGTGGTGACTAGAATTCAAAGCACATACTAGCACACCAGAATATCATAATTTTGTCCACTAAATGCATTATAGTTTTTGGTAAATATTTACCGATAATTTTACCACGAAATATGGTATAGCGAGGCATTGTATAGCAGGATAGCACTGTACAGTGTACACCATAGCGAGGCATTGTATAGCAGGATAGCACTGTACACCATAGCGAGGCATTGTATAGCAGGATAGCACTGTACACCATAGCGAGGCATTGTATAGCAAGATAGCACTGTACACCAGGAACAGCTTCTGCTGCAAAAACTAGAGCAAATGTTTTACAGTTAATTATGTTCATTCATTTCCAAAAAAATCTGCAAATCCGGTAATCTCTGAGCTGTAAATTTTGAGTCTCCAGTGTAAACTTGCTTACCTGTGGGGTTTGTAGATGTTTGAATGTTGGTCTTGGTGTGCTAGTATGTGCTTTGGATTGTAGTCACCACGAAAAACATTGAAAATACGTAAAAAAAACTAAAAATCTGCAAATCCGGTAATCTCTGGGCTGTGAATTTTAAGTCTCCCGTGTAAACTTGCTTACCTGTGGGGTTTGTAGATGTTTGAATGTTGGTCTTGGCATGGCTGGCATAAGGGCGGTGGAGCGGATGTGAGAGTGTGCGAAGGGGCGCCCGTACGATGGACGGAATGTAGTAGTTTGAGGAGGCTGTGAAGTATTGATAAAACCCAGAGGATCATCACATTCAGGCTCCACCCTGCCCAAGGCCAAGGCATGGTCATCATCCTTTGCCTCAGCCATGATAGCGGTGAAATCTATTGTTTGGTCATTCTTATCGGGTTCAAACAGTTCCATGCTTTCCTTGGATGCATGAATTTGAAGAAGAATTGTACCATTAGTTAACAAAACTTCCTGTAGTTTCATAGAATCCCAGAGTCCATGACCATTTTTCACAGGAATAACCTTAAGAATAACTTTTTTTGCACTGTTTGACTTGTCCTCTACACTATTTGGTCCATTCTCCAGCTTTCTCCTCTTGGCACTGGGTCCACGCTCATCCCCGGAGTCACTACTGTCCTCAAGCTGGGGAGCAGATGCACTTATGTCAGTTAATTCTTTTTCAGTTTCCACTTCATCAGGTTGAAAATCAGCCACTCCATCAGCCGCACCGATCACATTGTTTATGACGAGTCCACCAATACTGTCAGCTTCATCAGCACTACTATCAATAATGGCTATATCTGTGGAAAAAGATGTGTCTTCCACTACTGATGCCTCCTGAACCTCTACTGATGCCTCCTGAACCTCTTCTAAAGGCTGCAAACTGCTGCCAATGGTTACTGGTTTGAGAGGTTCAGATACTAATATCGGCACAATTTTCATCTTTGTGGCCTCCATTTCTAAGGAAGTTGGGGCTGTTGGCTTACCTCTATAGGTGTACTCCTCTGTAGCATGTTCGTGAGACAGAGAACGAATAGCCACTATCTGGGGCAAAGTTTCAGTATCTGTTTCAGATATTAAATGTGCATTATTACAGCTTTTAAGTTGTTCCACTATCATTTCACCATCATGGTTTTCTGGATTACCTGGCACCTCATTTTCAGCAGAGTTTTCCTCACCTTCAGTAACAGCACCATCCTTTTCACCACTCACTTTGTCCAGGCTCTTACTTTCTGTACTCTGTGGGCACATCTGTGAGTCAGGCTCAGTCTCTTTGCCCAGACTCTGATTTACCAACATTGCCATCTTGTTTCCAGACTCCTGCTCAGCACTGCTGGTTTCTGTGGGAACCAATGCAAGTGGAGAGGACTGGGAAGGGGAATCAACAACACTGTGCTGCACTTCTTTTGCAACACACAGGTCACTTGCTGTAGAGCTACAAGACAAGAGAGTTGAATTTCCTTCAATTTCTGCAGTTTCTGAAGATGCAATATGTGAGCTGCATTTGGAAGAGCCTTGTGACTCTGTCAGAGCCTCTGTAATTTTTTCTTGTTGAGGATCACTTGACACAGATCCTGATGAATGTAAATCTGCATCAGTTGGTATCTCTGTAGATGACAAAATTGGATTTGACAGACTCCTTGGTAACTCTTGACATCCATCAACTGAGGAGGAACAGTTTTCTGTGGGAATGTCTGACTTTTTCAATACCTCTGCAGGCAGTTCTGAGGTGGTAGGTGGTGAGTGCTCACTAGTGCCATCATACAAAGCTGGAGGAGACTCTGATGATTTTGTAACAACAGAAAGAGTTTCACACGAGGCACCCTCATGAGGTGGAGACTCATTGTGCTCAGTCATCAACTTTTTGCCTTCAGCTTGATCATGTTCTCCCTCGGGAGGATCCTTGGCTTGGGACACATTAGCCTTTGCTACCTCTGATTTATCAAAACCCAAACCAATTTCATCATCCTGTTTTTTGAAAGCCTCTGCTGCTTCACTTCCATCTGTAACCGCTAGCCTTCCAGGTTCATCTACTGCCTCTTCAGAGGGCTTTGCATCCCTTGCTTGTACTGGATGTATAGTATTACTTTCACATTCACCTTGCTGCACTTCTGTGGCGTGAAGTGTTGCCTCTTTGTTGAGGTGAGGGTCTTGACCACACACCCCTGATGGAGCACACTGTAAGCCCGATGGCTCCTCCCTCACTGGTACCACAGTGTTGGGTGTCCCATCATCACCCCCTTCCTTGAGGTCTGACAGGATATCTGCCATGGTACTTGGCACAACTCAATCACAATGAACACCGGCTGTCCATGACTGCCACAATTATGGAACTAGTAACACCCACACAGCCGAGCCTGAAAAATAAAGACAAATCATTCAGAATATGAATCAATAAGGTAATGCAATACTTTAGTACATGAATAGTAATCAATAAAATATCTTATGATAAATTTCTAGTTATTTGCTCCCACACGTACCGGCCAGTTAACCCCTTCACGCCCAGATCTTTCCTTTGCTATAAAAAATTGTGTTGTCAGCCATAAAATAACGAAAAGTCACTGAATATACCAAATTAGTTAGTGGACAAGGATAATAAACAGGTCATATCTATAAAACATTGCTTGTATTCACAAAAACTCGTCTAATGGTACCCAAATTACAATGGAAATTACGCTCTGGGCCTCAAGGGGTTAAAAATAACTTAGCCTCATTGGGTCATTCCCTGTAAGCATCTCATCGTATCATGTGTGCTGTCTCTCATAAACCCCTTCACCAACTCACAACTGTTCACCCAGCAATGTGAAGGATAAACAGTACTCATCCCTTTGTGGCTCTTGGCTAGCTTTTTGAAAGAAGCAACTGAATCTGGTGATTTGGGACACAACTGATGCATAGGTTTACTCCAATTACTTTCTTTTATGTGCTGGAGCTGTAGGCAGACATTGTACATCTGTGGCAGGTGTGGGTGGCGGGGTGGCAGCAAACACAACCCAGCCCACTCACTTATTCATGAAACTTACATTTCCTCCCTTTTTTATGTGATTTAGGCAATTCTGTCCTTCATTTCCACCAGGAATTATCATCATATTGAGATACTCGCCCCATCTTTATAGGTACTTATACAGATTTCAGGATTGCTAGTGGAATGCAAAACAACAATAGGAACACTCGTCGACGTGACAAATTGGAACATTCGCCGACGGCAGAGACAATTCCAGGTACCAGCCTGACCTATAACATTATATGAAAATATGTTTAATTTCTGATTTCCAAGGTGAACAATCTCCCTCCTGTATGCTGAAGCAGAAATAATACAGAAGTATGAGTTATGTCAGGAAAGTATTGGTTGAAACTGCATATTGGTAAAATTCTAGTCCTTTCCCGCACTTATTAGTGGAGGTTTTTTTCTTTAGACCTTCAGATACCTCTAAAACGTAATGATAAAGGGGGGGGAAAGATGCCCCCTAACCCCCCCTCCAACGACCCCTCCTTGGACCCCTAGAAAAAAAAGGTCAATATTACTAATCTAAACTCACTTTAACCTAACCTAACCTCACCAATAACCTCCTAGAAAGACCTCCCCCCAAAAAAATAACTACTAACAGTAACTAATCTAACTTCAATATAACCTAACCTGGTAAAATTCTAGAGTCCTTTCCCGCCCATATTTCTCGCTAAGAGGTTATTAGTAAGGTTAGGTTAGTAACATTTTTTTTGGGGGGGAACACTTGGGGGGAGGGGGGGAGGGGGCATCTCTCCCCCACTTTATGATTAATTTTAGAGGTATCTGATGGGATCTGTGAAGGTCTAGAGAAAAAAAACTCCACTAAAAAGTACGGGAAAGGACTCTAGAATTTTACCAGCATACTTAGTACTTACCCAAATTGGGATTATGTACATACAGCAGCTGTATCTACACTACAGGGCCTCATTTCAACAGGCCTTAGTGCTCCCACTTTAGGGTAAAATACCCCATTTAGGGTATTCTCTACCATCTTTAGGATATTAGGGTAATGGTAAAAATTTTATTGGTAAATTTTTACGACAGTACCAAACTTCCCTACACAATAGGGAGCATGGTTTTTATTTACCTTATTGTATTCTAAGAGACATTTTCTCTGAGCTTTCCGTCGCAAATCAATAGTTTCGGAGATATGAACATTTTAGGTGGGAGGAAGAATAAGTCTCCTTTGTTTACAAAATGCCTCCCTCTTCCTCTTCTTGTGACCTGCATCGCTTTTGTTTGGTATTTTATTAAGCTTTTTTATTATTGGACCCAGTTAGGAGGTTAAAGGTTAGGTTAGGTTAGGTTAGGTTAGGTAAGGTAAGGTTCAGGTTGGGTTAGGTAAGGTAAGGTCCACAGCGGAGGCCCACCTTAGCTGCGCCCTGGGAGGCGAAATTCTACTAAGTAAACTAAGTAAGTAAGGTAAGGTAGCCACGGGTGCGCCTCCGAAACAAAAGCGATGCAGGTCACAAGAAGAGGAAGAGGGAGGCATTTTGTAAACAAGGAGACGTATTCCTCCTCCCACCTAAAATAAAATGTTCTATATCTCCGAAACTATTGATTTGCGACGGAAAGCTCAAGGAGAAAATGTCTCTTAGAATACAATAAGGTAAACAAAAACCATGCTCCCAATTGTGTAGGGAAGTTTGGTCCTATCGTAAAACTTTACCCTCAATTTGATGAATCTAGGGTAATTTGTCCAAGTTTAGGGCATTTCAGGAAGATTGGTTAGGGTAAAAGAATATTTACTCGTGGAAGCTACATACTACACCTGGAATGAGTGGAGGCTCACCTCAACTCCGCCGATAACGGGCAAGATTCTTCATAGGTATCCAAGGTAAGGTAAGCCCTGACAGGCCTGTACACGATTATTGTCTGAGGCTGGCGACAACACGAAACATTCTGTCATCGTAACACCACACAATGCAGCCCAGAGTTGTGAGCAGTCCGGCAAGGCATCACTCAAAGTACCTAACAACACTACAACTTTAAATTGGCAAATGCATATGAACTAAGGCATTCATAGGTATGTATAAGAGTAAATAAGTACCTAAATAAACAAGAAAATCCATATATACAGTACATTAGCTCCTTTAACCTCTTGCTCTCTTCCTCCAAACATATAATAATACAATCCAGCCATCACAGCGCCTGGGGACAGCGCCTGCACACATGGGCGGGATGGTGAAGGGCATCGCCTGGGAGGGGAGGCGTCCAGTAACCTGGGTTCGAGGCCGCGGCACAGATGATGGCTGACGGCTGCACCCCAACACAGACGCCGATACTAATTCACCCCATTTCCACTTCGCTTGAGGCCTAATTCAGCTCTTCCCTCACTCTATGCAATTCTGGTGGCATTACGTGTGTTATTGAATGCTTACCTCGCAGGTCAGGCGGCTGGGTGGTGGTTTAACGGGTTAATAACACTCCTTGTCCTGTATGGTCCATCAACGCCATTTTGAACAACAAAGCCGAACAGTGTTGCCACTCAACTTTTGACAAAAATTCCCATGTAGAAGCGAGATTTTTCCCACGAAACTCCCACGAAAAATTTTCAGCATATTTTTTCCACAATAAAATTTCATGAATTGCGATTAAATTTTACACACGTAAGTACGTCAGTATTTCAATCGTAGGTAGTGAATGTAGTTTAATAGTAAGTACGTAAGTTTTTACATTAATGTAGGTATAGGTAGTGAAAGTAGTCTTTTATTTATTTATTTTTGTTTACATCTATTAAAGGCGTATTTTGTGCGTCCTCTTGGAAGTATACTTATTTAAGCTCCGCCCCTGCTTGCCATCACAAAATACGATTGTAGCGCTGCCAGACGCTTCTACAGACGGAGCCGAAGGAAAATGTATCGTACATTCACTGGGAGAGCCAGACAGACCCCGCTCTCACAACACATATGGTAGTCAGGCAGATAGGTGTAACAATTGTGGGTTTATACGTACAAGCATGAAATTTGGCACAGTCATAGATAATAGTCTAATGAATAATTCCAGATATGGACCCACCGCGAAAACGTCCTATGGTAGCCGTGGCGGCCATTTTACAAAATGGCCGCTTTTAGTCTACCGTAGATAACAGTGAAGTCGCCACCTACAGTGAAGTCGCCAGGCGCCAAATATTACGAATTATAGCATTACTACTGATTTTTATGTGCCACTGAAGATGTTACACAGTAGTTTATATCATGGCTGTGTAATCTACCCTGTTTCAGCGTTGTTTTATGCTTTTGTAATGCCCATTATTCAGGAAATAGTAGGAAAATTATTATTATGAAATTCCCGAGCTATGTCTTGTCAGTAGTTAATTTTTTTCTCTTTGGTAAGGATGACTCATCGTATTTCTAGCTTTCCGCCATTTTTTCTCAACATTTGGCCATCCTAGACGCCATTTTGTTCTATCTTCTTTCGTGTTTTCACCCGTCACTTTTTTCTTCCTTCCTTCCATTCCCCCCCCGATATGCCGTATGCGAGACACAATCCGTAGGATAATTATTCTGCGATCAGTCATAACTAACGTATTGTTACGATTGTAGTACGGTAATCGTGTATGTGTGTATGTCTGGGTAGGTACGACCTTGAAAGTGAGAGGGGGGGGTTTGTGTTGGGGGTGGGCCGGGGGGAGGACGTGAGCATGGTGCCGTTCCTTCTCTCTGAGCAGACAGATAGGGTTGAGACCTCGGGGAAGAGAGGCGCGTCGCTCCGTGGAGGAAGAGTCGCGTGGTGGTGTTGTGGTGGTGGTGGGAGGACTGTGTGGTTGTGGTGGTGGGGGAACTGTGACTGTGACTGTGGTGTGGAAACGCCCTCTTGCTTTGCGACAATCTAGAAGCGATTGGAAGGAGATGACGTACCACATATGTACTCATTGTGCTCTGTGCTTTGTGCTGGTGGCTTGTGGCTTTCTCAAAAACAAAGAAACCTCCTGATTGTTTTCCTTCGCCTTTGATTGACCTCGTGATATACTAGCTCGCCTCGCCGTAACACCCGACTGAGGAAGGGCTGTGGAAGTAAGTCTAGCAGCAGTGGGTATTGTAACCACGCCTCCTTTTGCACAGCCTCACCTGAGACACCTGCAGTGGTCTGGTGAGGTCCAGGAGAGGGTAGCGTAACAAATGGGTCAGGAATGGAATTTGAGTGTGTTAGGGTGAGAGCCGGTGGGTGTAGCACGAGGTTCAAATGGCGGGGGGGCGGCGGGATGGTCGTGCTGGGAAACAAAGGGGCGCGCGCATGCCAAGTGTTGAAAAGGACGGAGATTCAGGCGATGAGCAGAAACCCGACGTAATGACACTCCTTACTGCTATGATGGGGAAAATGAACGCACGGGCCCCGTACAAGCAAGGAGCGGAAGAGCGTGCACGTGTACGAGCAAGGGAGGCGGAAGAGCGTTGCACGTGTACGAGCAAGGGAGGCGGAAGAGAGGGGGGAAGAGCGTGCACGTGTACGAGCAAGGGAGGCGGAAGAGCGTGCACGTGTACAAGTAAGGGAGGGGGAAGAAGGACACGCGAGCTCTTAGTCCCCTCTTAGAGGAGGTGACTAAGTGCAGAGGTGAGCGGGCAACATTGCACCAGGCGATAAGGGAAGAAGAGCTGCCCCTGTCCCTGGGTGACCGCCCCTGCAGACCTGATGCAGGGCATTAAGACGGCGCCGTCAGGAGGGAGCAGTGAAGCAGCGCTGCCTGAGTACGTCGCCTCGATGGAGGACTCTTGCCTCCTGGGTGACGCCCCTGTAGACCTGATGCAGGGTGAGGCGTGCGTCGGTCCAGAGAGGGGGACGGTGGGGGTGTGCGGAGAGGAGGTGCCCTTTGCTCGCCGGTGGCGTCCCGAAGGAGGTGGTTCCGGATGAACGGCGCCCCCAACCTTTGCCTCCCTGCCCCCCCTACTTCAGGAGGCGCACCACCCACCCCTACACCTTCCTTCCTCCCCTTCCTGCCTCGCCTTCGTCATCCAGGGGCCACCCTGCAGGGCGTGGCCGTTCAGGAGGGCGCGGATCGTCGCTGTCTAACGGAAAGGCGGCATGGAGGGCCTGGGCCCGGGCCCGTTTGGCGGCGCTGGCAAGCAGCGTAAGAGTCAGGAAGGGCCTTCTGGGGGGGCCTTGCCGCCCCGACGGATGTGGAAGGGCAAGAGATCCGCTCACCTCGCCTCGGCATGGGGCCACCCGAAGAAGGGCCGCAGGCGTGGTAACGGTGGAAGCCGCGGGACAAACGGTGGAGGCCTCGGAGAGCCAGGATGAAGGAGGGGTCCCCATACCTGCCTCCCTTTTGCGCTACCAAAGGGTGGCGAGCGCAGTGGGTGGCCTCCACCGAAGCTGTGGCAGGTGGATGATGGTGGAAGAAGCTCCCACGTGGGCCCTTTTATCATACAGGCGGCCCAGGGGCGTTTCCTGCTAGTTTCTCCCGCACCTTCACCGGCGTTCTGCAGTGGAGGGCATGGTCTGTCGGGAGGGTCGTGGCACCTTTCCACCGGGGAGACTAGAGCAGTGGGAACGAGGGGAGCTGTGGGGGGGTTCAGTGGAGTGTGGTCTCCTGACTGTGGCTACCTTTTGAGGCGAGCCAAGGGTGGAGGAAGTTCCTGTGGTTGTGGCGCCTGCGGTTGAGGTAGTATGCTCGGGGTTCCTGCTGGAGGTGTCTCGCGGGCGGGAAAGAGAAGGGCTGCCTGGTGACCTTCCAACACTGCAGTGGCGGGTGGGGGATGGCGATGTAGGGTCTGGGAGCTCAAGCTGTGGTTTTGGCATGTAGTCTGGAGGTAGTGGTGGTGAGTGGTTGGGGGGTGGAGGTTACGCGCGGTGCGGTGCGCGGGGCTGACGGGGACGCGCAGAAGGGAGTGGAGTGGTGGAGTGAGGCATGCTGTGGGCCCGCTCCATGGTGATGTGGGGGGGAAAAATATGTAATTGTCAAGAGGAATTTGATTATTGTTGTGTGTCTGTATTTCTCTAGAGTGCTAATTTTTGGATGTGGAAAATGTTTTATGTTACAGACGAGGACGTCTTATGTTGAAAGGGGGGATAGTGTTACGATTGTAGTACGGTAATCGTGTTGTGTGTATGTCTGGGTAGGTACGACCTTTAAAAATGAGAGGTTGGGGTGTGTGTGGGGGTGGGCCGGGGGAGGACGTGAGCATGGTGCCGTTCCTTCTCTCTGAGCAGACAGATAGGGTTGAGACCTCGGGGAAGAGAGGCCCCGTCGCTCCGTGGAGGAAGATCGCGTGGTGGTGTTGTGGTGGTGGTGGGAGGATGTTGGTTGTGGTGGTGGGGGAATGTGACTGTACTGGGTGGGGTAACGTCTCTTGCTTTGCGACAACTAAAGCGTTTGGAAAGAATGACGAACACATAGTATCATTGTGCTCTGTGTTTGTGCGGGGTGGCTTGTGGCTTTCTCAGAAAAACAAAAAAACCCCCTGGGGTTTTTTCCCTTCGCCTTTGTTACCCGTTTATATACTAGTCCCTCGCCGAACACACCGAACTGGGGAAGGGGCTGTGAAGTAAGCTAGCAGCTGGGTTTGAAACCCACGCCCCCTTTTTTGCACAGCCCACTGAGACACCTGCGTGGTCTGGTGGGTCCGGGAAGGAGTGGTAACAGTATTCCATTCTTTTCTTTCTTTCCAAACCATCTTCTAAGTTTAGGAGCCCCCCTAAAATCCTCGGGCTTTAAAAATAATCCCTACGTTTCGTTATGGTCATAATGGGCGGGTAATAATGATACACCTAAAATGAACCTACCAAATTTCTAACACAATTTAAATCCCACCTGCCCTCTAAAAATGGTGTTCGGTTTGTCGATATTAATAAAAAACCAAACCCTTCTAAATTTATTAGTTTAAAAGACTTTAAATTTCCCTTTTATATCAAGTACCCATTTTTGTATTAGGGGGACGGCCTCTTCGGGGGATACCGAGTTTTCTTACTTAAATAGTTGTTTCGGGATTAAAGTTTTCTTTTAAGGTCACGGTGAGACTTTCCAAAAAATTTTTCTTTTTTTTTTCTTGTGGGGAAAAAGCCCAGGCACGAGTTTAGTGTTCTCCCGCCCCCTCCTCAAGGTAAGAATCTCCCCGGGGCCCCGGGGGTTTTTTTCTCCCCTATAATTCCTCTATAATTTCATATAAATATAGGTACGTTCAGTGTCAAAAGGTAGAATTCCCCCCCCTTTATAATGATATTAACAAGTGTTCTCTCCGCGCTCCTAAAGGTTGGCCAAAACCTCCGGGTGGCCACATTCTTCTGAAAAATACCAACTGTCTCCCCATTTTTTTTCTCTACTAGATACCTTCTTCCATGTGTGTTTTATAAATATTAGTGGTTTGTTATAGTGGGCAATTCCCTGAAGGGGAATTTTAGGGAAGGAATTTTTGCTCATTTAAACTTTATCCTAAATTAGGAAAATTCCCGTCAGGGGGTGAAATCAAGTTTTTTTTTTCCCATAGATTTTTCTCGGTATAAAGGGTTAAACCCCTTTATGCTGAAGATGCTCAAGGAGAGACTTACCATGTTTCCAAAATAAATAAGAATCTTTTCAAATATAGTTCTTTTGTTATTTGAAAACCCGGTGTTATTCTGAGTTAGGAAAAATAATTCCCCCACTTCCAAGAAGTCCAAACCTTGTTTCGGGAAACCCCTCGTACCAACCACCTACCCAAATCATCTTATTAATATTAAACTAAAAGTGCCCCGGGAGTAATCATAGTGAAATACTCATCAGGGCTGGTGGCAGCAAATCCCCATAACCTAAACCTTATTATCTTTTCCCCTTAAGTATACCCCCTTGTTCAGTACTCTCCGTAGTGAGAAGTGGTCAAACTATAATCATATAGTGAAGTCAGAAGACTAAGTTAAATCCTCCATTCAAGTTGTAATCTTTTATCAAATCATCCCCAAATAATATCCTTCAAGTAACGTTGACCAGTTATAAAACCCCCATACCAGTGACCCCCAATTTCTGTCAACACACTTTGTAGCTGCAAATATAACTGTTGCGCATTTTGCTTCTCACGTTTTTCTTCGCGCGATGACAGACAGTAAACAAGTAGCTTTTCGGGCGGCAGGACACAGACTTGCCAGATCTTTCAAACTTGAATATAACTTATTTTCACGTTGGCAGAGGAATTTTTATATATCCAAGCATCTTCCGCAGCTAATATATATAGAGACTTGTTTTACTTTACCTCTAATTTTACCCGCCAGGGTGGCGCGGCTGGTAGAATCACGGACTGGTGTTGCAGAGTCCCTGCGCCATTCGGTCAGCGGTTCGAGTCCACCAAACTCGTCCTGGTGTGGTGGCGCTTTGTACAGTCAATAACCTTGTAGTTGGTACTTGCAAAGTGTCTAGATAGGATCAAAGTATCTTATATCTTACCTCTAATTTCCCTGAATTCCCCAGAGTGGCGACTCAACTGTTGGGTTAAAATACTAGCTGGCGACTTTACTGTAGTAGGTATAGTGAGGTCGCCACTCAGTTTTATTTTTGTACTTTGTTCATTTATAGCCCTAATATGACACAGATGAAGACACAAAATGACACAGACTTTCCAGATAGACCCTTCTAACTTTCCTGAAATCATGGATGTACAAATGTAAGTATTAACGCCACCACACGTCTGTAAATAACAAAGAAACGTAGAACTGGCGACTTCACTGTTATCTACGGTAGTGGCTAGATAGGGGTCTCGTGCACCCCCCCCCCCCCCCCCCCCCGAAATATACTTCTCATTGGTGTCTATAGATAGGAAACAATGTGTAGAAAATGATTTGCTATGTTAAATAATTGAAAAAATGTCCCACGTATCATTTTTATGCAAATTAGTGCCGCCATTACCATTACCATGCAGATTAATTTCTGCATGCATCTCATGTTACAAGAACCAGACATGCGCATCAAGTGACAGCAAGCAGCTTATATATCCTACTGACAAAGTCTTACGCCAATTACACAGAGTCTCTGGAGTCTGAAAGCCATCCTGAATCCTTTGATGACTGGTGTGGTCAACGAATTCGAGATGTGCCACAGTTCCAATTCTGGCACATCACTCTACAACTCGAACTCCTCCTCTTAACGTTTGTCAAGTCACTGAGGACAGCAAACTTCCCCCTGTACATGGACAGCCTCACACAGCTTGCACCATGGTTTTTCAGCATGGACCACACCAACTATGCACGATGGGTGCCTGTCCACATTCGAGACATGATGAGTCGTAGCAAGTCACACCCAGATATTGCTACTGAATTCACCAATGGCAAATTCACAGTTCACAAGACAAAACGAGTTTTCTCATCCATGGCCATTGACCAGGCTCATGAGCAAAATAATGCTGCTGTGAAGAGTGACGGTGGTGCTGTTGGACTTACTCAAAATCCAAATGCTCTTAGAAGATGGATGGTGGCTGGGCCGGAACTAGTTAGAATGACTACCGAGTTTGAAGCATCCATGGAGGGAATGAAAATAAAGATTAATCAAGACACGTACGCCACCATGAGCAAACAAATAGTTCACAGGTAATCTTTACTCAACATGTCAAACGTCTGGTTGAAGTAATAGAGGAAATGGGAAACCCCTTCCTTGAAGAGAATACAGACTTGCTGCGGCTGGACACAAGAGACATTGCTGACCCAACTGTTGTTTCTACTGTTCAACAGGCTGAGGAGATAGGTAAGCAACAGTACAAGACCTTCGTAGCAGACCGTCTACTGGAGCGAACCGTACCTCTTACTGAGCCAATGAAGAAGAATAAACTCCCATTGTTTAGTCGATCCTCTCCAAGAGAGAAATCCAAGACAAGTTTGCAAGTAACTTCGCTAAAGAGTGACTGCTCTTTATTCTCAAGACTCTACATTGCGTCTCAAACACGAGATGGTGATCTTGCAGAATTTTTCCGCCATGAAAACCAAGCATGTCCCCCGTCTTTATCTCAGCTTGGGAAGTTACGACTGGGAACCAAATCAGATCTATTGGTGTGTCTAGAGAGTTGCGCAGAGGTCAGAGGTGATGCTCCAAAACCAGATACTGACGTCACTATCGTTGACGGGGCAGTGTTGGTGAACGTTCTGAAACTAGTTGCTGCCAAAACCTTTGATGATTATGCGCTGAAAGTATTCTTGCCACACATACAAGGTCACTTGCAAAGAGCCTGTCGTGTGGACATAGTCTGGGACCAGTACCGTGACAACAGCCTGAAATCTCAAGCCAGGGACAAACGTGGGAAAGGCATTCGAAGGAGAGTTGACGGATCCACTGTTCTTCCAGGAAATTGGCAGCAGTTCCTGAGAATTGATGCAAACAAAACAAAACTGTTTGCCTTCTTGACAAAACACATCACACATCTTGTATCAGATAAGCAGATAGTCACCACGGATGGTTCAGATGTGACGTGCATTCCCGCACGCGACACCAGTCATCTTGCCCCATGTGACCATGAGGAGGCTGATACACGAATGATGATACATCTCGCGGATGCAGTCCGTGATGGATTTCAGAAAATTCTTCTGCGTACGGTGGATACAGATATAGTGGTATTGGCTGTGGCAGCAACAACCAAACTCAAAATCCAGGAGCTTTGGGTGGCCTTTGGGACAGGCCAGCACTTCAGGTATATTCCAGCACATGAAATTGCAGCATTCCTCGGACCAGATAAGTCACAGGCCCTCCCGATGTTCCATGCATACACAGGGTGTGACACAGTCTCGTCATTTAATACACGGGGCAAGAAGACAGCCTGGGATACCTGGAAAGTATTTGACGAATTGACGCCAGCGTTAGTTCATCTCTCCACGGGGAGAGCAGACATCTCTGATGACGTTGTGGCAGTGCTCGAGCGGTTCACCATTCTTCTCTACGATCGCACCAGCAATCTCGTCAACATAGACGAAGCTCGACAGGCACTCTTCACGAAGAAAGGACGAGCCATGGAAGTTATTCCCCCTACCAGAGGAGCCCTGGTACAACAAATCAAGAGGGCTGTGTACACGGGTGGCCACTGCTGGGGAAACATGCTCAAGGTTGTTATGGATCTGCCCTCACCTGGGGATTGGGAATGGATCGATCCCCACAACTGGAAACCCCTGTAGTCCATGCTTCCTGAAGCCAGCACTTCATCAAGGGAGCTGATTTGTTGTAAATGCAAAAAGGGTTGCAAGGGACGATGCAAGTGCAAACAAGCTAGTTTGAAATGTACCGCTTTGTGCCAGTGTGGTGGAGAAAATTGTGACGTATAAACAAGATCAAACTGGAACTATCTAGTAAGTTACCGTTACAGTGCTTTACTCATGCTTAATAATGTCAATATCACTAATCTTCAATGTTCAGAGCAACTTGTTGTAATTTCATATATATTGGGTATATATTGTTGGGATGATGGGACATATCTATACGGGGAGCCTATTTATTATTTCACTATTTCTCTCTAAATCAATCTTGGAAGCTTGTTGAATGCTTACAACTTACGGAATAATGTATTTAAAATGCGTTTACAAAAACAGTCCAATATATTTGCTGTAATTAGTATTTATATACATAGCTGAAATTAGTTGAGAACTTTTGAGTTTAGATTATTGTTAACAAACTGTATTATTGTAGATGAAACTGTTTAAATTTACCATATTCGTTTTGTCAACTTAACCAAATAAAATATTACTAAACCAGGCATTTTAATAATTATGACGAAAGTGTATTTATCTCTTAGCCACCAAATAATTTGCTCAGTTACTAAATTTGTTACTTTTAAGTCAGGCAGATAGGTATATCCATCATAAGAATTGTGGGTTTATACGTACAAGCATGAAATTTGGCACAGTCATAGATAATAGTGGTTTACTTAAAATAAATATGTACTTACCTGTCAACTAGTTAATTTGGTCCTGTAATTTCACTGAAACATTGACTCCTGAACGTGGAGGTTCCGAAATTTGGTGAGTCAGCACTTATTACGCTCCCTGGGGGGTTTAAATTTGACATTGCTGGCAACACAAATGCAAATTGTGTGTCATTTGGAGAATACAATTATGGCATATATATGTGTATCTAGAGTCATTTCATTAGAACATAAAGAAGCATTTGTGTCGTCCGGTTAAAAATAATCGCGGTCAAAACGGTCATTTTGTAAAATGGCCGCCACGGCTACCATAGGACGTTTTCGCGGTGGGTCCATATCTGGAATTATTCATTAGATTATTATCTATGACTGTGCCAAATTTCATGCTTGTACATCTAAACCCACAATTCTTATGATGGATACACCTATCTGCCTGACTATGGGGAGTTATAAGATTATTATATATGTTTCTGATGTTATATTGGTATCACTGTTTTATGTGAACTGGCTTTATTAGTCACCTGTTCCTTGGAAATCCTTCAATAGGGGTGACCATGATAGAAGTCTCCATTAAAAGAGTCAATTTAATTTTAATTACCATGCCATTTGCACCTGTCCATGCACGTCATTCTTACATCTTCCTGTCCTCATTCACACCTTACCCCCTTCTCTCTCTCTCTCTCTTGCTATATCCTCCCATTTAACACAAGGGTTCGTCTTCTCACATTACCAGCATTTATTCTTCTCTTAATATCCTTTTTGTCATGCTTTTATCTCCTTTTTAACTTCTGTACGTCATTCTGTACAACACATTCTCCTTGGATTTCTTGAAGTCCTCGCTGGTGACCTTCTTCCGTCGATCGAATTTCCTCAGCGCCATCAGACCCGCCTCCGTGCAGATGGTTAGGGTAGGTTAGGTTAGGTTAGGTAAGGGTTAGGTTGATTACATATGTGGTGACTTTGTGTGGGAATCACAATGAGGTTATTTTCAAGAAAATCCTGTGACTAGTTTCGGAGCTACAGCCATGCGTAGAGGGCAGCCAGCTGCCGAAATCGGCGAACGCATGGGGAATATGCGGCCAGGCTGTGGTGTGGACGACAACACCTCACCTCGCCTCTCTGGAGGTGTTCGTATATCTATTATGTACATTTTTTGGGTGACATTCCTGTGTAAGTTATGACAAATGTACCAGTTACATTGCATTTTTAAAGTAATTATAACTATTACTAAAGAGATTGTTTATTATTTTAGTGTATTATGGCCAAATTACAAGTTTTATCGTGCGTGCCACAAGTCTTAACAAAGGTTCGGAAGCATTGAAAGATTCGCGGGATTTGAAAAATTGTTCCCAGATGTCGCTGAAGAATTTTAATATTTGTGAGTTATTACCTGTTAAGAGGTGATGTATATATCCGATCAACGTGTTGAACCTATACTCCTAATTAAATACAGTATCCTTTGCATGTCGTGTGCATGTTGTGAATGTTGAATAGGATGAGAATTAAAGGAAAACAGAAACATTTACGGGAGGAGGTCTGATAAGATTTTCTCATGCGCGCGATCTGATTGGCCAGGCTCTTGAAAGGACCACCCACACCCAAAAGAGTATATTTTTTCCCAAGAAAAGTATAATTTTACTCGAGAGAGTGTATCATGTCGGAATCAGTGCACTCGAAAGAGTAGAAAATAAGTGGGCGGAGCTTAAATCAGTATAATTCTGCTTTGTAATGTAGTCACAAAATACGCCTCTAATAAGTACAGTTTGACAGAAGAAAAACAAAAAACAAGCAAACAAGGGTTAGAAGCATAAAATAAAATAAAAAAATAAAATAAAATATAGAGAATAAAAATATAGACATATGTATATATATATATATATATATATATATATATATATATATATATATATATATATATATATATATATATATATATATATATATATATATATAAGGCGTATTTTGTCCATGCCCATGGAAGTAAAATTTTACTTATTTAAGCTCCGCCCACTTATATTTTACTCTTTTGCGTGCATTGAAAACTGAGCAGATTCGTTCCCGGCAGCGGAATTTACTCTTTCCTGTAAAATTATACAGTGGTGGGGGTGGGTGGTGGTTTCAAGAGCCTGGCCAATCAGATCGCGCGCATGAGAAAATCTTATCAGAATTCCTCCCGTAAATGTTTCTCTTTTCCTTTAATTCTCATCCAATTCAACATTCATTACATGCGCACGACATGCAAAGGATACTGTATTTAATTAATAGTAGGTAAGGAGTAGTAAGGAGTAGAGTAGGTGACTCTTAACAGGTAAGAAGTCACATATATTAAAATTCTCCAGCGACGTCTGGGAACAAATTTCCCAATCCCTCGAATTTTTCAATGTGTCCGAATCTTCGTTGATGCTTGCTGGCTTAGCACCAAAACTGGTGTATTATTGCTATAGTATAGTCAAATACTTAAATATATTCATGAGTGATATTACATTTGCAATAGAAATGTATAAATTTGGTATATATGTTATATCACACAAAAAGAAAGCCTTTTAGAGAACCTATCGCAGGGCACGAATACGAACATTTCATCAGTCTGATTCAGCGCCAACACGGTAAGGAGGTCTCTAGCCTACCCACGGGCCACCACACACCCATCACCACCCAGGCACCCACCCGCCCACCACCACCCGCCCACCACACACCCATCACACACCCACCCACCACACGCCCATCACCCATCCGCCCACCACACACCCACCCACCACACGCCCATCACCCATCCGCCCACCACACACCCACCCACCACACGCCCATCACACATCCGCCCACCACACACCCACCCCCGCACGCCCATCACCCATCCGCCCACCACACACCCACCCACCACACGCCCATCATACATCCGCCCACCACACACCCACCCACCACACGTCCCATCACACACCCGCCCACCACACACCCGCCATGGATGTTAAACGGGGGAGATGCACTGGAGGATGAATCACAACCAGCATTCATCTAGGTTTAGGCAAAGAATAATTCGTGAAACGTAGATGTAGGTACACGTAGCCTACATACGTAGCCTACAGGTCCATGAAAGCATTAAACATCCTCGACGCACATCGTGAAATGGCTGTGTAGCAAATAGATATTCAAATAACAGTTTCATAGCGCCCTAAACATTTAAGTTTTAATATCAAGTCCATCTATAGAGTTAGAAAACAATGCTAGGCCATTCTAAGAGCTCAAAACAATTAGATATCGATGTGTATACAGACAATCACGCTACTACTCTTTGCTGTGCCTTCAATAATGTCAACCTTAACGATATTCCTTGAGCCTCTGCAAGAGGTAATGAAGTGTACGACACTTTTACTCTCGGCAACATCAAGAAAGAGCTTTGGCAGCGCTACAATCGTATTTTGTGATGGCAAGCAGGGGCGGAGCTTAAATAAGTATAATTTTACTCCAGAAGGACACTACAAAAAACGCCTATATATATATATATATATATATATAATATATATATATATATATAAGGCGATTTTGTCCATGCCCATGGAAGTAAAATTTTACTTATTTAAGCTCCGCCCACTTATATTTTTAAACTCTTTTGCGTCCCATTGAAAACTGAGCGGGGTTTTCTTTCCCCGGCAGGGGAATTTACTTTTTTCCCTGAAAAAAAAATTATACATTTGGGGGGGTGGGTGGGGGTTTTAAAGGGGCCGGGCCAAATAGATCGCCGCATGAAAAAATTTATCAAAACCCCCTCCCGTAAATGTTTCTCTTTTCCTTTAATTCCCATCCAATTCAAAAATTCTTTTACATGCGCACGAAGGGAAAAGGAAAACTGAAATTTAATTAAGAAAGGTTTAAGGAGTAGAAAGGGAGTGATGGGTGATTTTAAACGGGAAAGAAGTCAAAAATATTAAAATTCCCCCAGCACTTTTGGGAAACAAATTTCCCAATCCCCCCGAATTTTTCAATGTGTCCAAAATCTCGTTATGCTTGCGGGCTTGCCCCCCAAAACTGGTGTATTATTGCTATAGTATAGTCAAATAAAAAAAATTTTAAGGGAGTGATTTTATTTGAAATAGAAATGTATAAATTGGTTTATTTTAAATATCACAAAAAAAGAAACCCTTTTTTAAAAACATTCGCGGGGGAAACGATACAAACCCTTTCATCCTTGATTCAGCCCCAACACGGTAAGGAGGTCTCTCTCTCCCCAGGGGCCCACCACACCCCACCACCCCCCGGGCCCCCCCACCCGCCCCCCCACCACCCCCCCCACCACACCC
This sequence comes from Chionoecetes opilio, assembly GCA_016584305.1. Taxonomy (NCBI): domain Eukaryota; kingdom Metazoa; phylum Arthropoda; class Malacostraca; order Decapoda; family Majidae; genus Chionoecetes; species Chionoecetes opilio. The sequence continues at coordinate 219,657 of JACEEZ010014409.1, forward strand.
CCCATCACACACTCACCCACCACACCCCCTCACCCACCCCGCCCACCACACACCCCCCCAAACCAAAACGCCCATCCCCCAAATCCGCCCCCCACCCCACCCCCCCAAACCACACCCCATAAACACATCCGCCCACCACCGCCCATCACCCATCCGCCCACCAAAACCCACCCCCCAAAAAACGCCCTAAAAAACATCCCCCCAAACCACACACCCCAACCCCCCACACGTCCATCACACCCCCCCGCCCACCACACACCGCCCATGGTTTTAAAACGGGGGAGATGAAATGGAGGATGAATCAAAACCCAAACCTTTCATCTAGGTTTAGGAAAAGGGAAAAATTGGGGGAAACGTAGATGTGGGTTTAAAACGAAAGGCCTACTTTACGTACAGGCCCATGAAAGCAAAAAAACATCCTCGACGCACATCGAAAAATGGCTGGTACCAAATAGAAAATTAAAATAACATTTTCTAGCGCCCAAAAACATTTCATTTAAATATCAAGTCCATTATAGAGTTAGAAAAAAAAGGGCTGGGGCCCATTCTAAAAAGCTCAAAAAAATTAGTTTATCGAGGTGAAAATACGACAATCACCCCCTACTACTCTTTGTTTCCCTTCAAAAATGTAAACCCTTTTAACGATTTTCCCTTTGACCCCTTTTGAAAAAGGGGTAATGAAGTGAAACGAAAAATTTTTTTACTCTCGGAAAACATCAAAAAAGAGTTTTGGCAGCGTACAATGTATTTTTTTGAGGGAAAGCAGGGCGGACCCTTAATAAGTAAAAATTTTACCCCCGGAAGGACATAAAAAATAGCCTTTATATATATATTAAAATTATATATTATATTATATATTATAACACATAAAATCACAACATACATATATATATATTATATATTTTTCCCCAAATACAAAAACCCCTACATAAAATATATTTTACGTATATCTAAAAACAGTAAATAGATGAGGGGGGGGGCCTAAAAGCCCCCCGCTGGAGCCGCACAACAGTCGGGTTTCCCCAAGCTGGTGGGGGGGGGCGTGAGTCACCCCCCGCTCCTTATTTATTTTGGGGCCCATCGGGGGGGTGGGGTGTCACGCACCACCTCCACCCGGGGAAAAGGGCAGTTTTTCCTGAACCTGCCGCAGCCGAGGGGGGCCCGCGTCCTCCAGGGGCCCGAGCCCCCGTCTGACCCGGGTCCCCGTGGGGGGCCGAACAACAGGTATTTGGGCGTCAAGGTCACTGCCGGAGTCTGGGGGGCCCTTTCCCGGGCCCCGCCCGTTGCCAGGATGGGGTGGGCACCCATTTGGGCCCTAAAGGGGCGGCGCCCCTGCACGGCAGGCCCTGGTGGGGCCCCGGAGGGGGCGGGGGTTTGAGCTGAAACGTTGTCCACCGGGTGGGGGCTGCCGTGGGAAACCTGCGGGGGCAGACATGGAGTCGGTTTTGTGAATCCCCCTGTGCCCGACCTCCTCCTGTGGGGCCCCAGGACGTGCGTAGGCGGGGTTCTATGGGCCACCAAGCAAACTCCCGTCTGAAGCGGGTCGGGCGTCCTCCAGGACATAGTCCGGCAGTTTAGTGAAATGTTTGGGGCTGCCGGATAAAAGCACCAAAATTTTTTTCAGGCACTCTACAGGCTCATAGCTTGATTTTGAGAGGGGAGAAAAATTTACCCCCATCACTCAGATGGCAAAAGGAACGCTTCTTTATTTTTTTGACATTTCCGCATGGGGAAAATTTAGGGAAAGGGGTTTTTTTTTAAAAGAAAATCAAAAGGATAATGTTTTTTGGGATGCAAGTTTCTTATTTTTTAATTATTTAAAAACTCCAGAAAAAAAATATTCCAATAGGGGCTGTAAAAAAAAACAAAAATTCCCAATATTTTTTTCGACTTTAAAATCCCCTGCGGAAAAGGGGGGGAAATGCCATGTATTTTTATTAGCAAACCCACGAATTAAAACTACTCCTTGGAAATTCAAAAAGGGACAGGGTTAATCTACTGACGGTGCATTATGAAAAAAAAGTTTTTAAAATTAACTCCCCAAACAACAATATTTTTCTTCCTGTACAGCTGCGGAATCCCCCATGTCTTTGTTAAGCCCCAGTATCACAAAGCAGGTATGATTCATAATTGTAATTATTTTTCTACTTCTCACATTTGCAGCTGCACAGTTTGGTGCCTTTCCCGCTGCTTTCTTGCATGAAAAAATCTCCCGCCACACCCCGGAGACTTTTGCAGGCCCCAAATTCACAAATTCCTTTCCGCCTTTGCTTCCCCAGGCCCGCGAGCTCCCGACAGGAACCCCGGGCTTTGGTTTTTGCATCCAAATGGGCCAACCGCACCCCCCAGCAGTTGGTGTCTGTTGTTGGGCCTGGGGGACAGGTTGTCCAATTCCACCTGGTTTCACTGCCCGCTTGGTGTTTCGCACGGGCCTGGAGTTGGGGGAATGTTCCCATCGTTCCCGTTTTTTTTGGCAGAAAAAAGTTTTTTTTTTTTGCTTCATTCCCCGACACCAGAGGGCCGGGGGTTGTTTATAATAAAGACTGTGAAAAAGTTCCAGCATCTGGAACTCCTGGGAATCCCCGGTGATTTTGTGATGTGGTGTTCTACGATGAAGTTTTAAAAGGGATCTTTGACTTTGGTTAGGCACCCCATGCTTCCCAAACCGACTTTTTCCCCTTTCCAAAGAAAGAAAAAAGTCGTATTCCCCCCACCCTGTGAAGCTGTGGGAAACTGGTGCGCTTTTGGACTTCCTTTGCCCAGAGTACTACAGATGGCATTTAGTGTAAAGGAAAAAGGAAATTCTTGGCCACTGGGCCCAAGGCGACCCAGATGTCAGCCCATGGATTTCTTGCTGGCTAGAAAGTGGGTACTTCCCCATGGGGGAGACAAGAACGTCAGTAAACCACGGTGGGGTACCCAAACATGTGGTGCATCCACCTCTAGGGAATCTTTTGATGGACCCCCAAAATTTTTTTGTCTGCCTCTTGTGGGGCACAGGGGGCACGAGTGGTCAGGGCCATTTCGACTCAGAGGCTCCAATGTTGCAAAGACCGGGTTTCCGTTGGGAAAGGGAGTGGATACAAACCCTTTTCCCGATAGGAAAAATTGGGAAAAGGGTTTTACCCTTTTTTGTGGGGTCACCCCGGAAAAGGGCCAATTGCCTTGGGGGCCTTGGTTTTGGCCTGCCCCCCTTCCTTCCCTACACCTTTCCCCCGTTTTTCTCTGGTTGATTCTTTGATATGTTGTCCCCGGTACCCCGTTTCCCCTACCAATCTACTCTCATAGAAAGGTTTTTGTTGCCTCATGATGTGGGGGAAAAAAAACTCCACTTGCATAATGCAAGGGAGTGATTTCCAGTCACGGGAGGAGGTGTACCACAGCAACAACCATCGAGCACTCTAACATCAAAGGGGCCCGAGGGTTCTTCTTGCGTTTCTGGGCCAGAAAGTTGGTGAGAAACGGAAAATTTTCCCCCTTTTGCAGCTTTCCCCCTTTCCCGCCAAAGAAAGGGGGGTATGGGTGATTCTCATGCTTGAAAAAGGTGTCAAAGGTTTTTCCCCCCCCCCGGTGGGGGTTTTGACTATGTGGGGGACGGGAAAAGAGGGCCACGTCATCCTTCAAAACATAGGAAAACTTTTCCGAAACCCGCTTACTCTTCGCTTTGGGGTTGGCGATCTGAAAAAAGGGGGAATTTGTTTTTTTTTAATTGGGTCATGGATGGAGTTTGTTTGCATCTGTCAACACTGACTTCTTGTATGTCTTTATACTGCTTCCCTTTCCAAAAAGGCTCTACTGTGGGGGGCCCGTGTTGACAAAAGGATGGGCGAAAGAAAATTCCGTTTTGTCAAATGCCCGGATTCCGGGGGGGTCTCCTTGAATGGGTTTCCCCTCTCACTGATGACCTGGATAAGGTTTCCAAAAAGTTTTTTTCTGGAAAATCTTCTGGGTTTAAAAGACCCTCCTCGTGATGGTACTGGTCCAAACATTTGGGGTGTCGGGATACTGCCCCCCCCAACTCTGCCCGGGGGTCGCGCCTGCTCCCGGGCCCCCCAACCACCACTTCCCGAAGGCAAAAATGGGGTTTCGGGAAAAGGCCCCCTGCTCCTCCTTCACCCTTTTAAAGCTGTTGTTTGTTCGTGGGGTTGGTCCCTGGGTATAGGGAGAACCTCTTGGGGTGTTTTTGAAAAGACCCAGTTGGGCCCTTGAAATTCGAATTTGTTGAACTGCTGGGGGCAGACTCTCCCCTGTCCCCGATAAAGCCCCCGGGGGCCACCTGGCATAGTTTTTTGGTGGTCCAGAGCGAAGAAACCTGGCACAAGAGCTTTCAGTGTCTCAACGTATAAAGGGGGAAAACTTTTTTCTCTGTGTGCACCCTACAAAGATCAGGCCAAGAATTTCCAACCGCCCGGGTGGGGTTCCCCCGTAAAGGGAAAGTTGGGGCTCCTGGCGCCCCTGTCCCCTTCCAAGCCTCAAAACCTCATCTTGCTTGGGTTTCACCCAAATGCCCCTTGGTGAGCATCCCCCCTGCATCTTGGGCCCGTTGGGGAGACTGCTTTGGGGGGCGTGTCTGGGGCTTTGTGAGGTGTTTAGGGCCCTCAGGAAAGAGTTTCCAGTGCCAGACGATGCAATGGGCCCCTTGAGTTGACGGGGTTTTTGGTAAAATTTTTAAAAGTGTGATCTTGAAATTAAAAGGGGTGAAAAAAATAAACCAAAAATAGTGGATTTTATTGCATTACGGAAATTTCTTTTCCATTAAAGGGGGAAACTTGATTTCACAAGATTTTTCTAAGTGAAAAAATTTGCCGTTATCACCACAAATGGTTTTAAGGCTTTTGAGTAATTTGGGTCGTTTGTCTCCCCTTTTCAAATCATAGCTAGGGCCCTGTAGGGAAAGCCCGAACAAAATTTTTTGCTTTTAATCCCGGGATGTCCCATCCTCTTGGGAATCTGGGCCCCCAGCGGGCCCGGGCTAAACAAAAGCACCTCACCGCCCCCTAAACCCCTGCCCCGCCTGTCAGGACCCCCTCAGGGGCGCCCGGGGCCGTGGGGTAGTAGACGGTGAGGCGTGGGGGCATTGGCGTGCGCCAAAGCCCGCCCGGACGTGCCCACCTCAACTTTTTCCCACGTGCAAAACGCCCCTTTCCAAACTGGGAGTGGGGGCGATAATCACCTGGGCGGGGGGGGGTGCCCCCGGGGGGCCCCCCGGGGACCCCTAGCTGGGGAGCGGGGGGGGTTAGGTCCGTCCAGCAGCAGGTGGGTGAGGCCGGGGAGCATATTCTCAATGCGTTCGCCCTTTTCGGCAGGCCGCTCGCGATTTTTTTTAAACTTTCGGTTAAGGTTA
>JACEEZ010014409.1:230000-277192 GCA_016584305.1 Chionoecetes opilio
TTAGTTTTTTACATTCGTAAAGTATTATTGTATGTATCAAAAACAAATATGTCAAAGGAAAGCTAATTTAATTTTTTTGTTTGTATTGAATCTGCCATCTTATAATTTCCACAAATTTTACATACGGATTTTTTAAAGGAAATTTAAGTTTATCATATTTCTTCATTTCATAATGACCTTTATTTATTGGGTTTTTCTATGTTTTATGTGATATCTTATAGAACAACTTTTTCCGAAAAATAACAGTCTATCCTTTTATACATGTATAACATGATATACTGCGGGGTAATGCCTTGAGAACTTCCCCGGGTCTTGGGTGAAGGGAGGAGGCCTTGGCACCAAGATGGCGCCCACAAATCGAGTTGTCGCTAACTCTATATAATACAGGGGCCTCTAGTCTCAGCTAGCCCTCTCCCTCAGATACGTGACCTGAGTGGTGAAGGTGAGGCCCCCGGTAAAGCCACACCCCGAGGACTGGAAGGAGCGGCCAACCAGCCGAGCCCTGTATCTGTAGGGGACAGCCCGGGGGGGCGGCGGCCTGAACCCATGGCCGTGGACTTCTCACCCGATATCTTGAGACCCAGCTTTGCACTTGCAACTGCCCGGGGGCAAGGGTTGCTGGTTCCAGACACCGGAACCCGGCCAGAAAACGACCAGCAGGACCAATCGTGGGCGTACTGAAAAGTGCCGTGCCCCCCGGGAACGACGGCTGAAGCTGCCCCATCAGGAGGTTAAAAAGAGGGGGGCTGTGGGTACCCTACGATGGCTGGGGGTAAAATTTTACTGACATTCTCGGTGTATGAAAAAGGTGTTTGGGGACTTTTTCTGGGGTATTATAGGCCTTTCCATTTGTCCCCAAAATTGCATAAACCCGTTCTTTCATTCAGGGTTGGGTTTGGGTTTTCAGGGTTGGGTTTCGCGTTCACAAATAACCCCCAAAAACCCCCTTTTTTTTTGTTTAAACATATCAGCTGTCGAGGCGAGGAGGAAAAGGGGGAGAGAGAGAGAGAGAGGGGAGAGGGGGAGGAGAGGAAGGAGAGAAGAGAGGAGAGGGAGAGAGAGGAGAGAGGAGGAGAAGGAGAGGGGAGAAGAGAGAAGAGGAGAGAAAAAATAAGAACATAAGAAAAAAGGAACTACAAGGCCGCGGGGCCCACGTGGGTATTCCCTGTAAGAAGGAGAGGAGGAAAAAGGAGAGAGGGGGAGAGAGGGGGGAGAGGGAAGAGAAGGGGGAAAAGAGGAAGAGAGAAGAGAGAGAGGAGAGAGAGAGAGAGAGAGAGAGAGAGAGAGAGTAAAATAATAAATTTATTTCCACCGGCATGGTTTTTTCTTTACATACAATTATTTAAAAGAAATCTATTTTAATATAAGCAAAAAGTGTGTGGTTGTCTTGTGTGTGGTGTGTGTGTTGTGTTGTTTTTGTGGTATGGTTTTCCCCCCCCCTGGCGGAACCCCTATCATATGGCACTTTTTTGGAACCCGGGTTTGACCGGGGGAAGGGTTTTAACCCCCTTATGGGATGATCCGACCCTTTTTTTTCTTTTTTTTTTAGTAGCCTTTTAGCGAAATTTGGGAAAAAAAAAGGGGGTTTTGGAATTGGGAAACCCTTTGTTTTACGGGAGGGTAAGGATGATTAATGGGTGGGGGTGATGGAAAGGGGTGGGGGTGATGGGGAGTGAATGGGGGGGGGTGAGGGGTGATGGGGTGGGGAAAATAGGGGGGGGGTGATGGGTAAGGGGTTTGAGTGAATGGGTGTGTGGTGAGGGGGAAGGGTGAGTGAATGGGTGGGGGTAGGGTAAGGGGGGAGTGAATGGGTGGGGGTGAGGTAAGGGGTGAGTAAAGGTTTGGGGTGATTGAAGGGGGTGGGTTTAAAATCATACATTTCTACTCCAGTTTTCAGGAAAGTTGGAAAGGGCTATCTGGAGAGCTCCAGATAGGGGGGGAGACTGTGTTTGGGGGGCCGAAGGCCCCAAAACAGGGGGTGGTGGGCCGGGCCCCCCAATAGCCCTCCCACAGGAGTAGCCAAAAAGCCGCCCGGAGGGCGGCTTTGCGGAGGCTGTTCCATACGGGGGTAGCGACGGGAGGCTGTTCCTAACTTGGGGGCCCCCTACAGAAGAGATTGGCCCCCAGCTGTTTTGGTCTTAGGACGGAGGTTTTCTATAATTGGGGCCCCTTACGAGAGGATCTGGCCCCCATGTCTGTGTTGGTTTTAGCGACGGGGGTTTTCCATAATTTGGGGGGCCCCTTTAAGAGAGAGATCTGGCCCCCATGCGTGTTGGCTTAGGGACGGGGGGGCTGTTCCATAATTTGGGGGCCCCTTACAAAGAGAGTCTGGCCCCAGGGCTGTTTTGGTCTTAGCGAGGGGAGGCTGTTCCAAAACGGGGGGCCCCCTTACAGAGAGAGTTTGGCCCCATGTCGTGTTGGTCTTGGGCGGGAGGCTGTTCCATAATTTGGGGCCTTTACAGGAGAGATCGGGCCCCCCATGTCTGGTTGGTCTTAGCGAGAAGGTGACTCGCTTCTGGTGGTGTACCAGTAACGCCCCTTACATTTGGGAAAAAGTCAGTTTGGGATATAGATGGGTCAAATTGGGTTTTACTGAACATAATAACCCCTGTTCGGGGGAGTTATTTGGTTTTTTAACATTAAACCCATTGAAATTTTCCTTAAAATTTGGGAGTCACGTGATCGTATTTTCTGGCTTTAAACCATCTCTACTTTGTCAAATTCTTATTTTTTGAACATTTTTTAGGAGAGTTTTTTGTTTGGGCTGTCCCCCAATTACATTGCAAAAATTAATAATGCTAAGTACAAGGATTTATAATTGCTGTGCGAGATCCTTGTCAAAAATTTTTTATTCTATTTCACACTTAGAGATCCCGGATTTTTTACTCATTTTACATACAGTTTGTAAAAGTCAGGGACCCGTCCCCCTGTGTAGTCCAAGGTTTTTTTCATGTGTGGTGGTTGAAGGGGTTTTGTGTGGGGCTGTATAGTGAGTTGTCGGGTATCTGGGATAATAGTTGATAGGTACCATGAACATTCACGGTTTTCTTAGTATTCGTAGTAAAATTTTTTCAGAAATTACAATCTGCTTTTGTAAGGTTTCCTGTTTTTTCTGAATGAGGGGGGTCAAGGTTATTTATGAGGTTGTTTTGGTAGGGTTTGTGGTCATCAGCGTATTTCACTAATATAAAAGTCTTAATATAATGCGCCCTATATTCACGAAAATGTTTTTAAAATATTGGGCCAAGTATAGGCCCCGCGGGACACCGTACGTAAAAAGCATTTCGAAAAGTAGTGTTATGTAATGTACTGACTGCATTCCCCTTTAGGTAACTGTCAAACCAGAAAGTATCAAAATTTGTGTTTTAAATTCCTTTAAGTAGGATGGTGCGGTTACACTGTCAAATGCTTTTGTAGATCGCATAAGGTAATAGTGACAACCCCCTTCCCACCATGTGGCTAAAGGTGGTTTTAAATGACATAAGGGCTGTTTTGGTAGATAATTTATGACGAAAAACCATGCGGTTGTTAGATAGGGAATCATTGACCGAGGAAAGTTGTGAGTTTAGTACAACAGTTTTTCAATTACCTTAGAATAATAGGGGGGAGGGAAATGGGCGGAATTACTGACATCTCTGTTCTCCATTTTGAAAGAGGGGTAACGATAGCATGCTTCCACTGATTCGGAAAAAGACCGGTTACGATGGAGGTGTTTATAGTAAATGTCAAACAATAAGCTAAAACATAAAGTGAATCGTTAACGAATCGCAGGGAAATATTATCTGATCCAAACGATTTAGTGTTGTTAAAGTAATCGTCCAGACCCAAATTTTTTTTGCCGAATTATGTTGAATGTACATTCAAAACACCTAATCCACCAAAAATAATTGATTTCCAGGCCTTATTTCCGTAAAAACAAGACTTTTGTAAAAAGCGCGCGAAAAAAAAAAAAATCTTCCCTCCAACAGGGCTACGAGACTGTTATTGATGACGTCAGAACAGGGACGCCCGCAGACACTCTGTCTGACACCTGTCGGCAAATGTTATGATGAGCGATTGTACTTCGGTGTCAGACAGTGAATCTGTCGCTGTGACAGATCTAGAGTACGATGCTCAATCTGACACCGAAAGAAATGACGCTGGTCGCGTATACTATGAGGAAAACGAACCTCAGATTGTCATGGGATCCTATATGTTTGAGCCCGAGTACGAGGTGGATGAACAGGTGTTAGCAGAGCCTGAGGTTCAGCAGGAGGACCTGGCACTTCTCCAAAACATGGATTGGTAAATAAGGTTAAACCATGTGTGTGTGGGAATCACAATGAAGGTACTTTCGAGAAAATCCTATGGTTAGTTTTGGAGCTACAGTCAAACGTAATTACTCGGAAACCACATACTAGCATTAACTACAGCAAAAGAGTTGGAAAAATATGCGGGCGGGAAGGCAGAAAGTGTGACAGCCACACCACCACAGGGTCTCTCACCACAGGGCACGCCCACGCCCACTCCACAACTGGTTTACTTGGTTTACTTTGTCTTGTTAAGAGGCAAAGCCTCACAGTCGTGGTGGTCCATCGCTACCCTCACTATACACCGTTTCTCAACACAACTGTTCGCCCCAACACACTATAGGCGTGAATCACCACACGCCACTCCGCCACTCCACTCCTACACACGCCACTCCTTTCCGTGTGCAAACTTTTCTCGAAAGGCACAGCTGTCTTGCTGCACCCATAAAGGATGCACGCATGTGGCATATAGCAAAACAAATCTATCAGAAACACCCAAATATCTTCAAGTACTATATTTATCTCTGTGTTTACGTGCCTCTCTGATCAAGCTCGGGAAGATGAGCCTCCCTGATGCTGCGTCACCGAGCCTGAGCCTGAGCGTCTGCAAACGTTGAGAACGTTTTGAAAACTCGGGGAATTTGCAGATTTTGATTGCGGATTATTTAAAAACGGCTGACTGGATACAAAAAGTGACGACGTATTGTTGATATACTCGTTAATGGCTATGATTTGATTGCATTAAATCAGGAATGATGAAATGGTCTGGACGATTACTTTAAGGTGCTTGATAGTTAAAATTTAGATGACTGTGTTCGTATCGACGGGTTGGGGCCGGAAATGTTCTACTGACGAGGATACGCTAGCGTCTCTTGTAGTTACATTTTGGTCGGGGATGTTACGCAGGGACTGTTGTGTTTTTTTGTAAGTAGTTTCACCAACAGTTGCGAAAAAAATATTAAAATCTTCCGCTCTACTTTTTTCAGCGTCAGATGTGTTGGCATTAGACGCCTTTTTAGGGGGAGCGATTAGGTCCTTATTAATCTTCCAAGTAGCGGCAATGTTATTCTTAGAATTAAGTAATAGATCGTGATAGTACTCACTCCCTTGTTTTATCTATAGCTTGCTTTACATGGTTTTTTAGGTCCTTGTATTGGGCCTGCAGAGTGTGGCGCGTTCTGTGTGCTTTGAGATTACGTTGAGCGGTATTTCGTGTTGTTATTGCCTCCCGAATCTGATCGGTCATCCACGGGGCGGGGGGACGGCGTATTGCCTTTGTAACCATGGGGGCGCAGCAATCAAGGCACTTGTTTATCGTGGATGTTAGTATGTCTACTTGTTCATTTACATCGTCTGTATTAAATATTTTACCGAGTCTATCACTTTCACTAAGTAATTGTGAGCAGAATGTGTCCCTACCATAGTGTGACATGTCACGAATAGTTTTAATGATACGGGGTCGTTTTTGTTTACTTATATTGACGGTGACACTGACAAGGTCATGGTCCGCTATGGGATGAGGAATGACGTCAGAGGTCAGCACCGAGTCAGGCTTGTTAGTGATGATAACGTCAAGTAGTGTGCCAGAGGTGGGAGTGACTCGAGTGGGCTTGCTAATTACACTGGTCGACACCAAAAATGGTTCTGAGTTCATTGTGTGTGGGTTGGAAAGCATTTTCGCTGCTGATTTCAAAAATGGCATTGCTTTTTCTCTAGCACGTATAGTTTTTGAAATATCGGCATTTTAAATTTAATAATATTATAATTATATACGTATATATAATTATATAATTAATCGAAACAATCCCCCTACGTTAATATATATTACTCGTAATTAAATTCTGGTGGTGCCTGCGGCTTTATTAGGACCTAATGTACATATCTGGCAAAAAATATACCTAAATTATGTTCCAAATATATCCGAAAATGTGCCACATCTTGGAAATATCCGAAAATATGCCAAATCACAGTAAATTTGACTTATAATATATATATATATATATAATATATATATATATATATATATATATTATATATATATATCTGTATTTTGGAACACAACTTCGAGATTTTTTTTGAGAGAAAGATGCGCTAGTTCGAAGAACAGTCAGATCTAGACTGTTCTTCAGAAGAACAGTCAAGATCTCAAATTGGTATTAAATATACATATGATCAAAACTATACCTAACACACAAAAGTACTCACCCTGCGCCATAGTAGGCTACATCAGAAGTGTTTCTGTAGTTTGCTCTTTCGTTTGTAGGAGCAGCTACTTTCACGTTGTAGCGTCCAGCAATAGTCCCCTATCATGTTGGGACTGAATCGTTCTTGGTATCGGGTTTCCATGGTGGCAATGTTCCTGGTGGAAACGTTCCCCTGCCATCACACTGACCGCGCAAGATTCGTTGGGAAGAAATCAAGATGTGAATGAAAAAAGTGGATTTTGAGTGACATCCGAGCTCCAAGCGCATGGTAACTCTTCAACATGTCATTTACAAGTTCCTCATAATTCGATGCTCGAACATTACCTAGGTGGTTCTTTATAACAGCCAAAAAGCTCTTCCAAGCAGCTTTTTCCAGGGCAGTTAGGCTCTTTACAAAGTCATCATCATTGAGTAGTTGACGAATTTGAGGGCCATTGAAAACACCTGCCTTTACTTTGGCTTCAGATACAGTGCGTTCAAACTTTGCTAACAAATACTGAAAGCCAGCACCATTTTAATCCATGGCCTTCACAAAATTTTTCATTAACCCAAGTTTCAGATGCAATGGAGGTAAGTACACCTTTTCACTGTCAACAAGAGGTTTGTACATACAGTTGAACCTGCCAGGTGAGTCTTTCGGTCGTGCTGGCCATTCCTTTTGTTTGTAATGTTTGCTGTCCGCTCTAGAGTCCCACAAACAAAGAAAACACATGTGCTTAGTGTAACCTAACTGGAGTCCTAGAAGCAAGGAGATTACTTTCAGGTCCCCACACAGATTCCACTGATGTTCTTCATATTTAACAGCAGATAACAAAGTCTTCATAGTTTCATAAGTTTCACTCATTTCATGGCCATGCACAATTGGAACAAATTGGAAGTTTATTTCCTTTATGCAGAAGAATGGCCTTTAGCGTGTTTTTTCCTGAATCTATGAACAGCCGCCACTCACTCTTATCATAAGTGTGAGACTCACAAAGTTGTTCCATGAGTGTCAACATCAAAGCAATAACAGAGCTTGTGTTCCATCTTGAAGAAGCTTGAAAGTTCTTTATGTCTACGACGAAACGTGGTGATGAGAACTCCTTCTTGTAGCAAATTCCATTCCTTGAGACGAGATCCAAGGACTTCACTTTTCTCCTTGGGTAGATCTAGGTCCCTAGCAAGGTCATGTAGCATTTCCTGACTGATGAATTTGGGCTCTCTGTTGTCTGCCATTTCTTGAAAGTCTGTATCCATGGGATTATCCTCTCGTTCGAATCTGATTCACTTTTAGCACGTGCAATTGGAACATTTGGAACTGGGAGATCAGGACCATGTGGCACAGGCCGTGAGGCAGAAGGTACGTCAGGATACCTGATTTTTAGCTCGCGTTTTACTGAATATCCTTTGATGTTAGTGAGGCAGAAGTAGCAGTCAGTACTGTGATCCTTTTGTTCACGCCAAACCATTGGGACGCCGAATGCCATGCCTGATGGCCGTTTGCCACGCATCCATTCATTCAAGTGGTTCACACAGGGGTTGCATGCTACGTGAGGGGCCCACTTCTTATCTTGATCACCTATACGGCACTTGAAGTAATGCAGATAAGCTGCTTTAACATTCTTTGTAAGAGGTTTCTTCAGACTGTCAGGGGTAAAAATTCCACGTATGTAACAAAAACTGTCCGATGCATTCACACAGTTACGGCGCTCCATCACAGCTCGGTACAAGGTACTATATACGGTAAACCAACTAAAATTAGGACTCCACTAAATCAAACACATCATATCTGCAAAGAAAAAGAAAATGTTTAAACATATGTCAATAGCTGTACGATCAGTAGGTAAAAATGTACTACACAGCCTGCTAACCCCTCGCCAATACGCAGCGCGCACACCCTCCCCTGCTCACTGCATAAACCACACTGACTCAAAAACACTGCACTGCCCTAAATAGGCTTGAGAAAAGAAAAGATTAAGAGTTTAAAATGAAAACATTGGTGAAACCTATTTCTACTGATTTTACCCATATTTTTTCATGAATTGCGTCTGGTTCTCAAAAACTGGACGTAATAGAGTTAATTGAACATCAGATTCGAGTTCAGCAGGGTCGATTTACTTATAATCAGCTTCATTTAGTCCAGGGGCGGCATTTTGGAAGGGGCTCTAAACTACACCCTCTTAGCGTCCTAAGACCGACTTAGTTATACCGGGCCAAGAAGATTACTAAGAAAGCATTTTCGGGCGTCATCTTAGCCTCGTGTAAGGGGACAGAAGGCCAACCTTCTTAGTGCCACTAACCAATCAGCGCGCGGACACAAGTCTGTATTTGGCGGGAAATACGTATACCACGCCGAGTGTCTCTCTCTCTCTCTCTCTCTCTCTCTCTCTCTCTCTCTCTCTCTCTCTCTCTCTCTCTCTCTCTCCTCCCTCTCTCCCCTTTTTCTTCTTCTATTATTTCTTCCCCCTCCTCTCCTTCTCCTTGAGTTGCCAGATATGTATTTCTGCTAGTCACAGTGCAGTGTACACGCCGAGGGAGTCTCTCTCTCTCTCTCTCTCTGTCTCTGTCTCCTTTTTTTCTTCTATTATTTCTTCTCCCTCCTCTTCCTTCCCCCTTTTCATCCTCCACACACACATCATAGCCAGTATGTGATATTATCGTGAATAACGACACTTTTTTTTGGTGTGTTTGATGTTTAGAATAATTGCTAACCGTTCTGTCGCAATCATATCTATCGCCCAAGCCCACACGATATATATCGTATATATATAACCCACACCTATATAGATACATAGTGTATATACAGCTAATATTACTATATTACAGTCTAAAATATATAAAATATAAACAATAATAACTCATTGTTGTTTTATGGGGACGGAGCAATTGCGGGCGAAGACAAACCAACCCTGCATTAGGTTTTACACTCGCTGGCCACTGTCTAAAGGAGCTATTACACGGGCACTTTTCTGCTCAGTGAGCAGCTGCTCATGAGCAGATTTCACTGAGCTGCGCAAAACGAAAAAACTTATTTACACGGTTGATCTGTGTTTTGATGAGCAAAAATGCATAAAGACATGAGGGCGGGTAATGATACAAATGATCATAGCGCTTCTCTAATAAAGCGTGCTTGTTGTAATGGGAGATAGCTTATTTGCGCAAAAAAAAAAAAGAAAAAAAAAAAAGAAAAAAAAAAAAAAAAAAAAAAATTATACTTGTGGTTAAATTAGGTTAGGTTCATTACAAGCTATAAGGTTAGGTTAGGTTTCATTACAAAAACTTTAGGTTAGGTTAGTTTCATGAAAAAATCTTAAGGTTATGGTTAAGTTTCATTAAAACCTATTATAAGGTTAGGTAGGTTCATTTATTACAATTTTTTTTTTTTTGGGGGGTGGGGTGCGCAAAATAAAACTCATTAGAACAAGCACCTATTGTAGGCCCAAGAAAAAATAGGGAAATACTTGGAAAAACTCATCCTTCCGGCTTTGACTGAAATGAACTACCGCACGTAATTGTATGCTTATTGTACTTCACATCTGTAAAAGGGTTCAGTCGTGCCGCTCAGCTTGGTTAACCCACACGGCCGCTATGAAAATATGAAGGGGCTCAAAAAATCCAAGTCCAGTTAGGTAGGTAGGTTAGGTTAGGTTTAACTTTGTGTTAAGGTTAGGTTAGGTATACTTTGTGTTAAGGGTAGGATTACTTTGGGTTAAGGTTTGTTTAGGTTAGGTATACTTTGTGTTAAGGTTATGTTTAGGTTAGATACTTTGTGGTAAGTTAGGTTTAGGTGTAGGTATACTTTGTTATGGTTGAAGGTTAGTAGGTAGGTATTACTTGTGGTTAAGGGTTAGGTATACTTTTGTGGTTAAGGTTATGTTAGGTATATACTTGGGGTAGGTTAGGTAGGTTAGGTATTACTTTAGTGGTTAAGGTTAGAGTTAGGTTAAGCGTATACTTTGTGGTTAAGGTTAGGTATTAACGGTGAGGTATACTTGTGGTAAAGGAGGTTAGGTTAGGTATACTTTGTGGTTAAGGTAGTTAGGTAGGTTAGGTATACTTTGTGGTTAAGGTTAGGTTAGATTTTTACTTATAGTGACTTTGATGATTTTTTTTGGAGCCATAAATCAATTCTATATTTGCTTCCATCACCCAAAAACCAGTATCCGCAGTTCTCCAGGCTTGTTAGCTATAGAGGAAGAAAAAAAAAGATAGGGGGAAGGGATATTCCAAAGTTTACCAAAAATAGTTGGTGTGTCTGAAAACGGACCGCGACTCTCGTCCATATTACCAAAAGTTGTTTCGTAGTCTATAATGAAACCATAGTCGTTTCGTACACTCAGCGCAGTGAACTTGAATACTAGAGTTACGAAATGACACCAGTATGTAAGAAAAATACTCAAAACGTGTACGAAATAACCTACTTTCAATTCAATATACCAAATTAGAAAGTTTTTTTTGATTAGGCAACGGCTGTGATTCATTTAAACTTCCTGTAATCCCCGTGATTAGTTCTATGGGACCAACTGTGTTGGCCCCGCGCCGTACCCGTGGCCGTGTTGGTTACGGGCTGACGCCGTTATAGTGGACGAGAACTACGCGTTCGCTCTTTAGGCAGACACACACTTGTCGGGTGCTAACCACTGCACTCTTATCCTCTCACGCTTTACCCATATACACCTACCACCGGTCACTACACACCTGTCTGCCTCCGCACAACCCACTGTCGCCTGCATGTATCAACCGTAAATAAATGACTTAGGTCAGGATTCTTAGGGAATTGCAGGGTGCTGTTTTCTTTTTTAATGTTTTTTTACAAATAAAGGGCTAGAATATGCCATATTGGTAGGATGTGCCTGAACTAAAGTCAATCAGTAAGCTTTCCATCTGTCTGTCCAGTCAGCAGGCATGTGATGTCTTTTTGAGTTTTAGAAGGAAAAATATTTCAATAAAATAATATAGTAATCCACTAATTCGGTCCTTTAAAACAGAAAACGTTTTTGCCTCACCAAATGAACGAGCAAAAATAGCTTCGAATAGTAGTCTTGTTTGCTCAACACAACAGCTTTCACGCGCAAAATCCTCAAAATGCTCAGTGAAATCTGCTCATGAAGCAGGGAATAGTGCCCGTGTTAATAGCCGCTTAGGCGGAGCGAAACTTTGCTTCCGAAAAAGGTCTCCACCTAGCGCTAAGATGGTCTTAGCCCTAAGATGGTCTAGTAGGGTTCCAAAAATGCGCCCCAGAAAATATCTTCATTTTTTTTTTGTCTAGCTCGCACTAGCACTTTTTCGTCTAGTTAGTCGAATCCTCCGTTGGTTTTTTCTCGCTTCTGACTAGTTCGTCCGTCTGAATCATGTCATTCTGAGCAGGTCGCTCGTGACGTCTTGTATCCAAAGTTGAAGTCAACTTTTTCTTAGTCAAGATCAAAATCCATAGTGGATATTTTAAAGAGTTCGATGATAAATCAGTAAGTTTTTGCAAATATAATCAATACGTTAAAAGTATTAAAAATATTCAAGTGACTATGTACATGTAGATACATTTAAAAGCGGTTCTATATAACAGCCAACAGTCTCTCGCATGACTCGAATTGAAAAAGACTAATACAAAGAGTCCAACTCACGAAAACACACCCTGAACACAGTGGTGTTAAGAAGTATGAGTTAGAGTGTGGGACAAGATTTGACTAGAAAGAAAGTACGTCAGCTCAACCAAAACACACACTGACACACAGTGGTGTTAAAAGAATCATGACATGCCTGAGTTGTGGGGAAAAGATTTACTACAAGAGTGACTCACCTTACACACCCGGGACACACAGTGGTGTTAAGCATCTGAATGTTTAGAGTGGGGAAAGATTACTACAAAGAGTGACCTTCCCACACACACCCTGACACCACATTGGTGGTAAGAATATTGAATGTTAGAGTGTGGGAAAAAGATTTACTACCAACGAGGGAACCTCACCAACACACCTGACACACCCCAGTGTGTTAAGAAATATGAATGTTAAGAGTGTGGGAAAAGATTTACTACAAAGAGTGACCTCCACAATACACACCCTGACACACAGTGGTGTATTAAGAATTATGAAAGTTTAGGTTGTGGGAAAAAATTGCTTACAATTGGGTCACCTCACCACAAACACCCTGACAACACAGCTGGTGTTGAGAATATGAATGTTTAGAGTGTGGAAAGATTTACTACAAAGAGTGACCTCACCGACACACCCTGGACACACAGTGGTGTTTAAGAACATGAAGCCTAGTGTGGAAAAAGGTTTGTAACTCCGTTCTGAAACCACCAAGACACACCCTCTGACACACAGTGGTGTTAGGAATTATGAATGTTTAGAGTGTGGAAAAGTTTACACAAAGAGTCAACTCACCGAAAACACACCGAACACAGTGGGTTAAGATCAAGAATGCCTAGGTTGTGGGAAAAGGATTTTACTACAAAGAGGTGACCTCACCACACACCTGACACACAGTGGTGTTAAGAATTATGAATGTGTAGAGTGTGGGAAAAGATTTAGCTAGAAAGAGTGGGACCTCACCCATACAAACCCTGTACACAACAGTGGTGTTAAGAATTATGAATGTTTAAGAGTGTGGGAAAAGATTACTAGAAAGAGTGACCTCACCATACACACACTGGAACAACAGTGGTGTTAAGAATTATGGAAATGTGTAGAGTGTGAAAAGATTGCTACAATGGGTCACCTCACCACACACAACCTGACACACAGTGTGTAAGAATTTGAATGTTTAAGAGTGTGCGGGAAAAGATTTGCTACAAATGGGTAACCACCATACACACCCTTGAACACAGTGGTGTTAAGAATTATGAATGTAGAGTGTGGAAAAGATTTGCTACAAGGGTCACCTCACACCACACACCCTGACACACAGGGTGTTAAGAATTATGAATTTTAGAGTGTGGGACAAGATTTGCTAGAAGAGTCAGCTCACCAAACACAACCCTGACACACAGTGGTGTTAAGATCATGGAATGCATAGAGTGGTGGAAAAGTATTACTACAAAAGAGTGACCGCACCTCCACACACCGCTTGACACACAGTTGGTGTTAAGAATTATGAATGTTTAGAGTGTGGGAAAAGATTTGCTACAATGGCGTCCACCCCCATTACACACCTGACAAAAGTGGTGTAAGAATTATGAATGTTGAAGAGTGTGGGAAAAGATTGCTACAATGGCGTCACCTAACCACACACCCTGACACACCAGTGGTTTTAAGAATGATGAATGTTTAGAGTGTGGGAAAGATTTACTACAAAGAGTGAACCTCCACCAGACACACCCTGACACACAGTGGTGTTTAAGAAACAGACTGCCTAGAGTGTGGGAAAAGTTGTATACCCCATCTGAACTCACCAGACACACAGTGGGTGTAAGAAGTATGAATATTTAAAGGTGGGAAAAGATTACTACAAAGAGTGACTCACCAGACAACCTGGGACAACACAGTGGTGTGTAGAACCATGAATGTCCTAGAGTGTCGGTAAATGTTTTATACCCCATTCTGAACTCACCAGACACACCCCTGACACACCGGGTGTTAAGAATCATGGAATGCCTCCTAACCTAACCAAAACTTAACCTCACTTATCTGAATTTAGAAAATTCATGGACAAAAAAAAAAAACATACAGGCACAGAAGCAAGCGAAAGAAACGGGCAAATAGAAGTAATAAGTACCTAATAATGTCTATTTCGGTAACTATGTTTTGGGTGCATAATCCGCAAGAAGTGGCGGGCTCCACAAGCATTTAGCTTACTTTTTACAATGTCATGAAAGAAATGTTCTTACTACAACTTAAGCATTTACAAGGCACACGATAATATAGCCGTAGGTACTAATGGACGAGAGTTTCCGGGTCGTTTCAGAGACAAAGACTATTTTTCTTGGCTACAATAGGTGGCGTGTTAGTAAATGGAGATAGTTTTATTTTGCGCAAAGAAAAAAAAACAAAAAAGAAAAAATAAATAAATAAACCAACCTTACCTTCTATATTTTACTGAAACCAACTAAACCTTATCGGTTTTAATGAAAACATAACCTAACCTTATAGGTTGTAATGAAACATGAATTAACCACAAAGTTGGTTAAACACAAAAACCACAAAGAACCATGTTGTTTACAGTCCGATACAGATGACTGGTGATGGCAGGCGAACTAGGGTACCTCTATAAAGATTATATATAATACAGGGGCCAGATCCAGCAAAAAAGTTGTAAGTTCAAGCGTTAGTAAGTTATGGTGTCAAATGCTACTCCGGCGCAACCTCGCCCCCTCTTGCGCGAGGCTGGAGATGGAATAATCCGCCGAGATGGACTGCAGCCGGGCGCAAGAGGAGGTATCTCAGAGTATCTCAACAGAGACAGCGGATTGCTGGCGAAATTACATTGGCCGTCATCCTCGCTAATAGCGAATCCAGCAGTGTTTTATATTAGCTCATTAAGATCTACAAGCCAAATCACAAGGCTGTCACGTGAATAAATAATGCTTACAAAAACATTAATCAGCTGATTACTCAGCTGACTCGGTGTTGACACAAAACCAAATCGAGGTATTCATGTATAAAAGCGATCAGGAAGTTTGATGATGATTGATTGAAGAAATTTCGTCAGTTATTGACGCAGCTGAGATGGAATCTATGCTGTAGCCAGCAAGATCTCTCGCAGACTACCCCGAGGCAAGAGCGCTGTCTGCTAGTGCTATAGGTGTTGGGCCGAAGCCAGCACCCGGAAGGCGGGTTACAAAAACCCCCGGCTAACACCCGGTACCCCATCACTGCTGGAGTGGACAGGGGCTCGGGTTTTTAAGAAAACAGCCCAACTGTTTCCGCTCCAAACCGGGATCGAACCCGGGTACTTCTCGGTTGTGACCGAGTGTGCTTCCCCTACACTAAGGGGATACAGTTGATTCGGGCCGCCAGTTGAATCAGGCCGCCTATATTAAATGCATACTGGACGAGTTTCGTGGTCGTTTTCAGAGACACCGACTATTTTTTCTTGGCCTACAATAGGTGCTTGTTCTAACGGAGATAGTTTTATTTTGCGCAAAAAAAAAAAAAAAAAAAAAAAATTAAACAACCTAACCTTATAGGTTTTAAGAAACCTAACCTAACCTTAAAGGTTTTAATGAAACCTAAACGAACCTTATAGGTTTAATGAAACCTAACCTAACCTTAACCACAAAGTATACCTTTTTTTTTTTTATGGTTTGCGCAAAATAAAACTACTCCATTAGAACAAGCCCCTATTGTAGGCCAAGAAAAAAAATCGGATATCTCTGAAAACGACCGTTAAACTGCCCTGTCTGCTGGGTATGCATTAGGGTGGTCCTTTTAAAAACAAAAGTTGGAATTGTTTTGTTTCCTAACCCGGAATTTGTTACCATTCAAGTGGAAATCACCCTAAATTTTTTTTTTGGAATTCGGCTCGTAGGAAGATGTTGCACACCATGACCCGAAGTTTTCCCTCGTGACTCGTTCGACTGGTCATGGGGGTTTATGGAACTTTACCCATTTCCTCCTCCTATTTTCACAATATTTTCCTTCCGAATTCGATTCTACTTGTCACAAATTAAGTTTCGAACATTTCTCCTTTCTTTTTCAGTTTGATATGGCGACTAGGAGCAAAGATTTTCTTGTGGTTCCCCAAACGGAGGTAATTGGCTCCAAACTCCCTTCCAACAAGAGGTTCTCGGGCCCGTTCTCCACCGTCTACACTCCAAAAGATGACTCTCCGCGATGTCACGCTGGCCGTGACCCCCATGGTGGCTCAGTTTTGGGATATGGCGCGGCCCCCAAATGATCCGAAAAGACAACATTGTCACCAAGATTGAGAAGCTCCATGGGGAGTACGAGCTCCTAAAGAAAGGTCGCTATCGGCGATCGGAGGCTCAAATCTCGAAAGAAAAGGATTTTGAGGTACTTCTCGACAACCTCTTCGACGTGGCACACGGAATGCGCGACCATGATGACCAACCAGGAGGACAAAGAGTTCCTCCTCGCCCAACGGGAGCCAGGACGTCGGGGAAGGAGGGGGCGGCGTCGATTCCGTCCTTGCTGCTCAGGAGACGAGGCAATCTCTTCGCTTGGAAAAAGGCCGCTGCTTTCTCCGCCCGCAAAAAAGAAGAGGCTGCCGCTTCCTCATCTGTGGCGCAGCTCGAGTCCTCGCCGTCGCCAGCTCCAACACTTCAGCTGTTGTCTCAGATGAAGAATACGGAGCAGTTGAGGAGCGAGTCCTGCGAAGCGGGCGAAACGGGCCACGAAGAACATGTCTCTCCAGCAACTGGCGGCCACGCTGGATCGAACCAAGCTGACCGATCGTTCCGCGACTACGTGCTGACTGAAGCCGCACGTTGCCTAGGCCAGAAACGTCGAAAGCCAACATCAACCGCTCATCCACCCGACGCCAACGCTTGAAAACATCGTGCGGCCATGGCCTCAAAGATCAGAGAGGAGTTTCGGTCAGGAACTCCGCTGGGGTCCACTGGGATGGCAAGCTCGTGATGGACCTGACCACGAAAGAACATGTGGACCGTCTCCCGATCATCATTCCGGGATTGGAGGCGCCCAACTGTCGGCCGTCGCCAAGTGGGCAGTGGCACGGGAGAGAGCATGGCGGAGCGGTGGTCTCGGCCCTGGAGACTTTGGGGAGTCGCGGATCAAGGTAGTCGGGATGTCCTTGGGACACCACGGCATCCAACACCGGCCGCAGAAACGGGGCCTGTGTCCTCATCGAACAGGAAATGGGAAAGACCTGCTGCATTTTCGCCTGTCATCCCCAAGCCTGGAGTGTGGTACATGCGGTGTTCGTCCGTTTCTTGGGTGTTCCTCAAATCGCCCGAGCATCTGCTCTTCAAACGCTTCCAAACCTCATGGGAGAGCATCGACCGAGAGGACTTCGGCACGGGAATCATGTGGAGGAAGGGCGACTGTTCTAGAGGACGTCCCAAGGATGAGGGTCTTCGATGGACCCCTTCAAGTCCTTCAAGAGCGTGAGGACCTTCGCGATGACTACCGGGAATTGGTCAAACTTTGTCATCATTTTCCTCGGTGGTGCCCCTCCCGGTGGAATTCGATTCCTTGCTCCTGAAGCAAAGCACCAGGCCAGAGGATGTCAAAAGTCCTTACTCCTTCAAGATTTGGATGTCCGGGGCCAGTTTTCCCCTTGACGAAGAAGGAGGAGCGTGGACTTCAGCGGGTTTTGCCTCTTCGTCGTCCGAGTCTACGCAAAGGCCTGGATTGAGGCTTCTTTCTCGGTTCAAGCCCCTCGACCGACCTCGAACTCATCAAGGCCCTCGCACCTACGACAAGATCGACCCTGAGATCGGAGACGTCGCGCTGTCGAAACTGTCAAGCCATCTGTGGTACGTGTCAGAAGAAAATGGTTGGGCTGTCCTTCTTCGACTCCGACGTGTCCTGCGAGACCAAAAACGCCATGGTTACGGCCCTACGACGAGAGGAATTGACGGAGAGGACACGGCTCCGAAAAGAGGTCACGCTTCCAAAGAAGTCGGTCCGAGATCTCCACCTGGAAGACTTCGTCAGGGAAAGTTACTCTCCACTTCTTCCGGAAGCTACACCTGGATGAGGGGCCTTCCTCGATCTGCCACCGGACTCGGGCAGATGGACGAGGGGTCCAGCGGGCCTCTTTAGATCGTCCGGAAAACCCCGCTGTGGTGAATGACCACGCGGGGAAAAAGATTGCGCTCATCCAAGAGTTCAACGGATCCCCCACAAAGGATGAGGAGCAGCTTCAGTTTCCTCCTTCAAGGGTGCGGACCACCCGGAAGGCCTTCCCGGACCCGCGGAAGCGCACCCTGGCCCACACCAGGCCCAGTGAGGAGCCCGGCAAGCACGATACCCCCGCCTTCGAGCGGGTAATACCTCCAACTGAGGGGTGACCTGGAGCCAGGGCCAGGGTGAAATTGGAGGAGGCGTGTGCAACATCTTTTCGTGAACCGATTCGGCTGAAAATTTTTCTCACATAGTATTTTCATAACATAGAACATATATCCGGGTTAGGAACATAAAGTTTCTCAAAATTAAATTTTACATACATACTAAGGACCACCCTAGTATGCATGCTAATAGGCGGCCCGAATCAACGGTACCCCACTAAGGAGTACCATTGACAGTACAGATTGACCAGAAATAACAATTTGGAGGCAATAAATTAAGGCGCAGACAAACCTGATTGACTTTTAATAAATATTTCTAGGGCAATAATGGGCCCGCCATCCTGATTAACCTAATAATTCAGGGACAAAAAGGGGGAGACATCAAGGTTGAAACATATAAAACTATAAAATTCAAGGGCGTTAAGAGGCAGACATTCTGAGTGACCTAATCGTATCATTCAGGGATAATGAGAACGGTACCTGGTACTTTCGTCTACCGAAATTTTCGTCCTGAAACAATCCGTGAACTCTCGCCGAAGGTAATGGTTAGGTTAGTAGATATTAAGGAAAGATACCGGTAAAAATGAACGAGGACTGCGCGGTCTTTTCTGAAACACTGACTAGATTTTTTCCCTTTCCTAAATTAGTGCTTTTTGGTAAAAATGGACGAGGACTGCACGGTTATTTTCTGAGACAGACTAGTTTTTCCTTGGGTAAAATTAGTGCTTTTGATAAAAATGGACGAGGGCTGCGCAGTCATTTTTTGAAAAACTGACTAGATTCCTTGCCTAAAATTTGTGCTTTTGGTAAAATGGACGAGGACTGCGCGGTCATTTTCTGAGACACTGACTAGTTTTTCCGGTAAATTTCTTAGTGTTTGCCCATACACTCCCACTAAACCCCCCAAACAAGTTTTGGGCACCTGTGGGAATGCGGGGTTTTCGGGTGGGGAGCAAATAATGCGTCGGAGACACGTAATTTAAAAATTTTGTTTGAGGAGACAAACTCCCCAGATCTAAAGTAATTTCCTTATATCTAGAGAAATTTGCCTAACAAAATTAACTAACCTAGCGGGGGGCTGACCCCCGAAAACTAAATAACCTAAAACCTAAATCTAACAAATCTAACCTAACCGAACAGATCTACCAAACCTAACCAAAATAATAACCTACCTAATCAATAATACCCTAACCAAACTATGATGGTTGGGGGGCCTCTGGAAGGAGAGGTTGTGTCTGTACGAGTACGTCTAAGACAACTATATCATTTCACAATATGTATATAAGTTTGGTAAAATGCTAGTGTTTGACCATACCTCCCACTTCCCCACAAACAAGTTGGCAACCTGTGGGAATGCGGGGTTTCTCGGGGGGAACAAATTATGCGTCGGAAACACGTATTTAAGAGTGTGTATGGGTTAAAATTCCCTAGATCTAGGGTAATTTCCTTATATCTAGAGAAATTTGCCTAACAAATAACCAACCTAGCGGGGGGCTTGACCCACTGACTAACCTAACTAACCTACCCTAACCTAACCTCTAGCGGGGGGATTGGGTGTGGGGGGGTTCTCAACACTTCAGTCATATTCTGTGAGATCGTCACGTTGCACACGTCTCTGGGATCAGAAGAACATCCAATGAATTTTCCCTAAATCTAGAGAATTTTTAAATTTCCCTACTCAAAAAATTATGTGGTTGCGCGCATATTTGTACCCCAGCCATATATCCTGCATTCCCAGGTCCCCAAGCTGTTTTGGGGGAGCGGGGGGGAGTATGGGGCAAACACTAGAATAATACCATACGTTTACAGGTTCGCGGACGTGCATATACTGAACAGGTATACTAAACAAAAATAATATAGAAAAAAAAAAAAAAAAAAAAAAAAACCCCACCCCACCCCACCAACACCCCAACACCCACCACCAACCACAAAAAAAAAAAAACCCCCCCCCCCTCTTCCCCCCCCCCCCCCCCCCCCCCCCCCCCCCCACCCCCCCCCCCCCCCCCCACCACCCCCCCCCCCCCCCCCCCCCCCCCCCCCCCCCCCCCCCCCCCCCCCCCCCCCACCCCCCCCCCCCCCCCCCCCCCCCCCCCCCCCCCCCCCCCCCCCCCGCCCCCAAAAAAAAAAAAAAAAAAAAAAAAAAAAAAAAAAAAAAAAAACCCCCCCCCAAAAAACAAAAAAAAAAAACAAAAACAAAAAAAAAAAAAAAAAAAAAAAAACAAAAAAAAAAAAAAAAAAAAAAAAAAAAAAAAAAACAAAAAAAAAAAAAAAAAACCCCCCCCCCCCCCCCCCCCCCCCCCCCCCCCCCCCCAAAAAAAAAAAAAAAAAAAAAAAAAAAAAAAAAAAAAAAAAAAAAAAAAAAAGCATGTGGTAATGGCGGTAGTGACCGACGCAGTTATCGCCATTATAACTGAAACACCAACCGAGAAGTCTTGCAACGAATAAAAGTTTCGCGAGTTCCACTTGTAATAGGTGCAAAGGAAAGAAGTAAAAGATAATTTCGTATTGGACAAGTTATTCGCTTGTCCAAAATAATTTAAACTACACTTCAATACAATACATGCGAATTGGTTACGTAACATGTCAAAAACCCCAGACTCCCCCCAATCACTAAACTAACCCCCGATATTCGTCCCTGAATTCACAAACACGGGTAAAAGCTGTTTCAAATATATAGATTGGGTACTGTTAGTTAATAAATAAAATTGTAACTGTCGATTAATAGGTAGGAACTCTAGCCGACGTAAAAAATATGGAACATTTCCGACGGTGGCGAGCATTCCTTCCGTTCGAGACTGTAACTCAGTAAAGGCTAGCAAAAAAGTGACCTAACTACCATTCAGGGGCAATGAGGTCAAGCGTCCTGATGGACCAAACCATAGGCAAGGTCACTGAGGGGCAGCCATCAGAACAAAAGTTTCATTCCCAAAAACGTCCAAATTACGATATAGTGAAACCAGTAATCTAGCCGCGGGATGCCAGGCGTAGCTAGCCCACAACATTATGCTCACAGGACTCCGCTAGTTTCTAAAAAACGGGTTGCCAATAACGAACTAAACAACAAAAACAACGAAGGCAAAAGGGTCCCTACACGGCTGAGGCCCGGTGTGACGATAAAAGAGTTGCCAAGATAAAGGGGTGCATGCCCTACTGCGCATGCGCGTGGCGTGAGAAACAAAATACAGGTAAATAGAAATATGTCTAAATCAGTTAACATGCTACCTTCACCAAATGGGGCTCCCACAATAGAAGAAGCCTCATCTATGCTGTCATCAAGATACTCGCCCAACAGTGGTGTTTACATTGAGATATTTGGTCTTAGTGTTGCTGCTTGGCCGCTCTCGCACCGACCACGCCCCAAGCCAGCAATATGCAAAATTATGTCATAAATGATAAGTGTCCGTACACTATAAGGCTGTCCATGATAGAAGAAGACTGAAACAAATCGCTGCCTACCAGACACAAGCCAGGGTTAGATAAATATGAACCTAGACGGGGTTGGGGTTTCTTTGGTGCACCTGGCACAAGCTGCAAGGACGAGGACACCATTGGCAGTGTTGCTCCTGTTTGTAATAATAACCAGTAACGTACCTGCTTTAACTTTGGTCGTACATTGAATAATCAGTATGTACAGGTGGGCTAAGTATTTGTACAAAAACTGAGCGTTGATTATTATGTGGTAAAGCATATCATGTTCACCCATCCACGTCGGAGGGCATGCGCGAAGGGTGACACGAAAAAGGCATATTAACAGTAAGAATACAACGTCTGTGGGTCATATCGAACAAGTATGTTTCCTGGTTGACTACTTTATATATGGTATTAGTGCCACCCCCCCCCAGGCAATACAGAATGGATTTCAAATAGTAAAGAACAAATAAGCCAGGAATCCACGTCGGTGTAGCGATCTGACCAGCTACCCTTGGCCGAGTAGCTACACTGCCAAATATGCACTGAAAACACTGCTCCTGGGTGAAAGAGTTGTTTGACAAGTATACAATTGTATAATAAATGACTACATGAGAAAATAATATAACATGTGTTTGTTTCCTTATTTTATCAGGGTACCACATCATTCGCCACATAGCTACATGGTAAATAAGATGAAAGGACCTTATTCCCTGTATGCTACCACAGGGGTCTATGATCGAAGTTATCACTGATAGTATAAATAAATGGACCTACATGAGAAAATAATATGACTGGGTTTTGGTAACACTATTATCAGGGTTACCACATCTCGCCACATAGCTACATGAAAATAAGATGTAAGGACCCATATATACCACTGTAATTGTTCTATGATCGAAGTTATCACGACTAGTATTAAAATAAAGGACTACATGAGAACAATAATATGACTTTTGTATTTGGTGACACTATTTAATCAGGGTACCACATTCATCGCCACATAGTACGTGGTAAATAAGAGGTAAAGAACCATACATATATACCCAAGCTATAGGGGTCTATGATCGAAGTTATTACTGACTTAGTATTACAATAAAATGAAAATACATGAGAAAATAATATGAACTGTGTTTTGGGACAATTTATCAGGGTACCACATTCATAGCCACATAGCACATGGTAAATAGAGTAAAGAGGCCTATATACACTGGAATCTGTACCACAGTGCTATGATCGAAGTATCACGACTAGTATAAATGAATGAAACCTACATGAGAAAAATAAATGACTTGGGTTTGGGGACACTATATCAGGGTACACATCATCTCACATAGTACATGGTAAATAAGATGTAAAGAAGCATATATACCACTGTATTTGTACCACAGTGCTCTAGATCGAAGTTACATGACTAGTATAAATGAATGACATACATGAGAAAAAATAAATGACTTGTGTTGGTGACACTATTTATCAGGGTACCACATTCATAGCCACATAGCTACATGGTTTAAATAAGATGTAAAGAAGCCATATATTCCACTGTATTTGGATCACACAGTGGTCTATGATCGAAGTTATCACTGGACTAGTTATAAAAAATGACCTACATGAGAAAATAATAGACTTGTGTTTGGTGACCACTATTTATCAGGGTACCACATTCATCGCCACATAGCTTACATGTAAATAAGATGTAAAGAACCATATATACCACTGTATAGTGGTCTATGATCGAAGTTATCACTGACTAAGTATAATAAATGACCACCATGAGAAAATAATATGGACTTGTTTTGCCGTGACACATTTATCAGGGTACCACATTCATCCGCCACATAGCTACAAAGTAAATAGATGTAAAGAAGCATATATACCACTGTATCTGTACCACAGTGGTCTATGATCGAAGTTATCACTGGACTAGTATAAAATAAATAACCTACATGAGAAAAAATATGATGTGTTTTGGGGACAATATTTATCAGGGTACCACATCATCTCACATAGCTACATGCGTAAATAGATGTAAAGAAGCATATATACCACTTATCTGTACCACAGTGGTCTATGATCGAAGTTATCATGACTAGTATAAATAAAGCTACATGAGAAAATAATATGATTGTGTTTTGGTGACACTATTTATCAGGTACCACATTCATCCCACATAGCTACATGGTAAATAAGATGTAAAGAAGCATATATACCACTGTATCTGTACCACGTGGTCTATGACCGAAGTTATCACGACTAGTATAAATGAATGACCACATGAGAACATAATATGACTGTGTTTTGGCTGGACCACTATTATCAGGGTACCAAATTCATCGGGCCACATAGATACGTGTAAATAAGATGTAAAGAAAGCATATATTAACCACTGTATCTGTACCCAGTGGTCTAGGATCGAAGTATCACTGAATAGTATAAATGAATGAACTACAGAGAAAATAATAGACTGGTTTTGGTGACACTATTTATCAGGGTACCACATTCATCGCACATAGCTACATGGTAAATAAGATGTAAAGAAGCATATATACCACGTATTTTGTACCACAGTGTCTATGATCGAAGTTACACTGAATAGTATAATATGAATTGACGTTACATGAGAAAATAATATGACTTGGGTTTTAGGACACTATTATCAGGGTACCCACATTCATCGCCACAGTAGCTACATGGTAAATAAGAGTAAAGAACCAGATAACCCATGTATAGTGTCTATGACGAAGTATCCCTGACATAGTATAAATAAATGACCTACATGTAGAAAATAATATGACCTGCGTGTTTTGGTAACACTATATCAGGGTTACCCACCTATCGCCCACATAGCTAAATGTAAATAAGATGTAAAGACCATATATACCACTGTATAGTGGCTATGATCGACAGTTATCACTGACTAGTATAAATAAATGACCTACATGAGAAAATAAAACTATGGACTTGTGTTTGGTGACACTATTTATCAGGGTACACATTCATCGCCACATAGCTACATGATAAATAAGATGGAAAGTAAACCATATATACCCACTGATCGTACCACATTGGGTCTATGATCGAGTATCATTGACTAGTATAAATAAATGACCTACATGAGAAAATATATGACTGTGTTTGGTGACATCTATTATCAGGGTACCACATTCATCGCCACTAGCTACATGGTTAAATAAGAGTAAGGAACCATAATACCACGTATAGTGGTTATGACGAAGTTACTCACTGACTAGTATAAATAAATGACCTACATGAGAAAATATATAACTTGTGTGTGGTGACACTATTATCAGGTACCAACATTCATCGCCACATAGCTACATGGTAAATAAGATGTAAGAAGCAATATACACTGTATCTGCTTACCAAGGGTCTAGATCGAAAGGTATCACTGACTAGTATAAATGAATGACATACATGAGAAAATAATATAATTGTGTTTGGTGGGACACTATTATCAGGGTACCACATTCATAGCCACATAGCTACATGGTAAATAAGCTGTAAAGGAATCATACATATATACCACTGTATCGTGGTCTATGATCGAAGTATCATGCTAGTAGAGGATAAAGACCTACATGAGAAAATAAATAACTTGGGTTTTGGTGACACTATTTATCAGGAACAAATATAATCGCCGATCAACGATAATAAAGTGCCGCTTTCCGCGCATGCGCAGTGGGGCCATGCAACCCTTTATATTGGCTATAAACTCTCTAGGCCCGTACCGAGAGTCATGACGTTAGGCGGTAGAACGACGAGCGCAGACCTTCGCTTACAATAAGACGGCTAAAATTACGCCACCCCCCCCCCCTGTAATGTTTGAACGAAGCGCAGGGACGCGGTGGCGGTCAAGATGAGACACGGCTATCCCGTTGTCTTCGCCGCAACCTTCGAGAACTTTTATACATTCCTAATCTGGAGGGATTAAGAGATAGGTAAAAAATTTTGCCAATATTGTATTAAGTATAAGTATAAGATTATTAGGTATACATAGCGGCAATAGTGATTTTAGTGATAATAATTAAGAGTCAGGATAGAGGGGTGGGTAGGCTAGAGCGCCGCCATCATGAAGGTCGGCTGCCAGCAACCCGCCAGGACGGTTCTCTTACCGCATATGTTCACAGAGCGGTAGAGAAAACTTACGTATACACGCCTCTACTGTTAATTAACTCATTAGAAATATATTCCCCAACTTCATAGCGATCGCAACGTTTCTGTTGAGTTTTTGATGAGTATAAGGGCAAATGCAGATACACTATTTAGTCTACGGCGGCTACGCCATTTGAAGCAGCACTGTGCACTATATTTGTCGCAGGCGCGAGATCCAACCAACCTCCGATGTCGACTCTCGGTAACAAATGGAAGGTTGCCGTTCGTCGCTACCTCGCTGTTCGTCCCTCTACCGCCTTCAACTCTCGGTACGGGCCTCTATATCGTCACAGCGGCCTCCCACCAAGGCTTGTATCTCCTAAACATTTGTAAACACGCCGCTGCCGACTACCAATAGGCTTATATTTTAATCCTTACCTCGGTGGTAACGTCTATTAGGCATAATAAATGACATTTTATTATATATATGAGATACACCTTCTCTACACCTCCTCATCGAGGTGGTGTAAATCTACGCCATAATATTGGCCCTGTGACGTCACGGAAATGGAGTAAGCGCATTTTCGTGACGTTCACCGCCCTGGTTCAGTCCAGTCCGGACCGGGTCAGGGTGGACTGATGGTCGCGAAAATACATCGAGACTGGCCCCGTCCCATTCGTCGTTCCTATTGGCTGGGGGATCGAGTGGGCGGTACTGAACTGAACTGTGGAGGGCGGCAGGCGTCCATCTTGTCAATATCCTTTTTGTCGTCCGCCTTTTAACTGTGCTGAAGACTTTACAACTACCACGCCTGTGATACTTTAGTCTTATGGTCAGCCATCATGGTGTTTCATGTCTTATCAGCAGCACGAGAAGCTCCTGGTCGCCTTCCCCCGCTGACTGTAGTGCGCATGCGCCAGTTTCTCCCCACACTGGTCCAAGGTGGGTCCTGGTATGTGGGTCGGACCGGACTGGACTGGGCTAGCCCGTTCTAGACTGCCTCTCAAAAACAGTGACCGCCCGGGACTAGCCCAGTCCAGACCGGGCCAGAGCGGTCGCGAAAATACGCTATAAGTACGCTTGCTGGATCCAGCCAGGGAGGGTTGGCGCAGACTTGCACCGAGGGGTAAAGTCTGGCGTTGTGACGTCATCGATTTGGCGCAGATGTAGCTCCTGATCCAAGAAAGTTTTCGAAAGAGGAGTATCTCAGACCTTCCCGCTTGTACGGCCGCCATACAACAACAATGACGTCACCATCATCACCGCTTGAGTGGTATTTGTGGTAACTGGCACAGTTGGCAACTCCGCTCGAGCGGACACCGCCGAGCGGGAGAGATGACTTGAATTTATTTGTCGGCGCCGTGGCCGCGGTCCGGCCGGTGCGGTCGACTTGTTGTGCCGTCCTGTGCTCTTCTTGTTGTCCGGTGGCCCTCCCGCGGGCCGGTGGGCACGGGCTTTCCCCTGAGCTCCACCGGCTTAGCGTATGCGTTTGCTGGTCTGGCCCGGTCTTCCGGCGCCGCTCTTTACGTGTGTGACGGCTTGCCGCCTTTGCCGTCGCAACACTGTTCGTTTGTCGGCCCGTTGCTGCACCACCACTCGCCCTGGGGACAAAAAATGTGCTAGGTGACGCCGCTATTACCGGCTACTTCACCCCCATTCGCCTTTAGGTTTCCTTCGCCTTTCGTTCTTCGATCAGACAGTTTGCGCTGAGGTCCCCCATCTCAAGTCCCGCTCAGGCGTTGTTCTGTTTCCTTTTCATGTTAGTACGTCGGCTTGTTCCTGTCTGACGAAACACCAGCCACGTTTCCAGTATGGGTGACCCGAAGACTGGATGGGTGCATAGTACGACGAGGAGCCGACAGGCTGTGCCTTTTCCTTCCTCTTGGTTTCTATGTTGAGCCATGGCCGTGCAGCGTGAAGCGTCAGGTCTCTGGGTGGCACCCTTGGAGCGCAGTGTTGCGTGTCTGATGTATGAGATGCGTTGTGCCCTTCGTGACACCACCACAATTCGCTCAAGAGAGTGCATTGCTGTGATGCGTCGGACGGGACTTCCGTTAGCTCAGTCAGGAGCAGAGTCACGGTGTTGGTGGTGCCTGGGGCGGACTCTGATGATGACAGGATTGGAGGTTGGGTGGGCACTGAACTCACCGCGCACGAAGCGTACCCGTACTGGGTGATTGGTGGATGATAAGGCTGTGAGAAACATACACATGAGAGGATAGCTAGAGCCAACCAGGGGTGGCAGGTTAGGCAGTTTTTTTTGTGGCCAAGATGTCGGGCCAACAATTATGAAGTGGTGAGAGGACTATGGAAGGGTGTGGCAGTCCCTAGCATTATGTTGGCTGGAAACCCAAAGGTGTGGTCTAGGAAGGAGTTGGACAGATTGGGGAAATAACACAGAAACAAAGCAGGCAGAATAGCATAGGAGCCAATAGGTATGTGGCAGTGGAAGCGATTTGAGGGAACATGGGATGGAGCACGTTCAGAAAAGAGGATAGCAAAGGCAGGACTGAGGTACAGAGCTAGACTGCAAAGAATGGATGACAGCAAATGGGCAAGCAAGGTTTGGGGGCTGGAATATGTAGGGAAGTGGATGAAAGAACTCAGTAAAAGTGGAAAGATGGACAGGTAACCCCGGGAATGTTTGTGACGGAGGATGATGAAAACATGGGAGTATGGCTGTACGCAAAAAGGAAATACATAGGAGAGGGAAAGAAAGGGAAAGAAGAATGGCTGAGGGGAATGAGTGAGAAATCAACACTGGGAAAGGTACAGGAGAAAGGACCAGCCACGGTATGAAAGGTTCTATGATGGTGGCTATGGAGGGGACCTACTCTTCAGAGCCAGGACAAAGTCGCTGGAGGTAATAGTCGTAGTACAGATGGAAGAATGATGGCAGCAAGGTGTGTGAGATGTGTGTGACAGGAGTGGATGAAACCGGGGAGCACTTGATGCTGGAATGTGAACGGTATGAATATGCTAGAAAAAAGATTTTGGGAGGTAGTGGTAGGAGAGGTCGGAGTGGAAGAATGGCGAGAGATGAGAGACAGGAGAGTGGAGATGGAGACCTGCTGGGGTTGTGGCTGAGGGGAGGAGTGGACAGTCGTGTGATTGAGAGTGTAAAAGGGAATTCTTGGAAAAACTCTGGAGAGCACGAGGAGAGAGCATGAGAGGCAGGGGGCCCCTCAGTGATGGGGGACCCCGTATGAATGTGATGCAGAAGAGAGGAAGGAGGGGAAAAAGAAATCCCCAGTTTTGCTTCCCCCTTTTGCTTCTCCCCAACAGATTACATGTGTGGGGAACGCCGGACCAAAGGCTTCACTGACAGCATCTGCTGGGGACTCCCAAATCAAGATCAAGATTTAAGATCATTACAAAATTTCATGGCAGTAACGTCTGGAATATAAGGTGCGAAAGGGAAGAGAAAGGATCTTGGGGATAGTTGTGTTTTTCATGACAGTGGAAGGAACAGGAGCGAGAGCCGGGGAATTGAAAAGAAGTATAGAATTGTTGTCAAAGGTTTGTAGAACAGAATAGAAGTGGAAAATGTGATTGTGATGGAGACATGAATGGTCACATTTGGGGTGTAGGAGAGGAAGTAAATGGGAAATGGCCAATTGCTGCTTGACTTTGCAGAGGGAGAATTGAATTAGAAATTTTGAATGTGGGCTCTGGCTGAAGGAAGAGTGACCTGGAGTGGAAGGGAGAATGAATCTGCCATTGACTTTATGTTTGTGAACCGAAGGCTAGAGAACGGGGTGAGAAGTATGTGGGTGGATGAGGAAAAGGACAATCGACGTTAGCGAGGGGACCAAAAACGTCATGTAATGGAGTATGAGTGTTTGAAGGAAAAAAAGAGTAAACCGTGAAAGAGGAGAGGAAAGGACGTTGAAACTTAGAGATGCAGACTGGGTTTATTTCAGGAAAGTGGTGAGTAATGAGGGAACTGGAAGCTGGGGAGAGAATGGTTTGAGGGCTGGAGAGAGGTGTGGATGAGATAAATTTGAGAGATTGTTAAGGAAGCTTAAACAAGTGGCAGAAGAGAGCATAGGCAGAACAAGAAAGAGAGCAAATGGCAGGACAAGAAAGAGTTGGTGGAACAATAAAGATCGAAAAGGGCCCAGGAAAGAAAGGAACAGTCAAATAGGAAGTGTAGGAGTCTGAGAAAGAATAGGTTCAAACAGTGAAGCTGAAAGAATAGAGTATGAAAGGGCAGGGGGAAAAGTATAAGAGTAAGCAAAAGGGGGTGAAATGCTTGGTGAGGAAGGCAAGAGTGAATGAAAGAGAAAAGTGATCAGAGAACTTAGGGAAAAAGGTGAGGAAGGAGGTAGGGAATGGTATAAGTTCTTGAGAGGAGAAGAGAGTAAGCATAAGAAATGTAGAAGAACTATGGTGAATGGCAGGTCACTAAGGGGAAAAGGAAATGGCCAGAGCTGTAGAAGACTTCTGAAAAGATATTGGAGGTGTGAATGAGCCTGATAGTGATTGGGGAACTCACCTTAGGGAGAAAAATAGAGGAAATGATGGATGAAGAAATTAGAATGATGAGATTGAAGGGTATGTAAGAAAACTGAAAAATGGAAAGGCCCCTGGATGGACGTATCCCGAATTGAATTGTATAGAGAGGGAGGTGAGGGAGTAATTAGAGAGAACTGAAAATCGAGAAATGCCAGTGGTCGCTGGCAGTTTTAACTCAAAGGTTGGTCTACTGTTTTTTGGGCCCCGCGACTAATATTTTTCAAAAATTAATTTCGCGATAAACATTGATGCACCGCATCTGAATACAAAAATAATAGTTCTTCTGTTGTTCTAACTAATTATATGGATGACATTCATTAGGGATGGAACGTTCTATAATAGCAATTTAATGCAAATTACTCGCCTCGAGTAGCAAAGCTTAATATATTTTTTACATGTATAGTTGGGGGCATGTAAAAATTTGGGTGATGTTCACACTGTTTTCTAAGACAGAAACTGCTGCGTCGGGCAAACGCTTGTAAATATACAATAAGCAAGGGCCTTGGAAAAACGAAAAAAATAAAGATGCCGAATCGGCTTGTTGCTGCGACAATGTAGGTTATAATTGTGGAGGGGGACACGCCGCGGCGGGGAGTGGTGGGCGGGGAGATTGGGGCGGGGAGATTGAATCAAAACATTGCCACTTCACGCGTCGACTCATTGCACTTCCAGGGCTTTCCCATCTGATTGATACACAATAAAAACAGGAAAAAATGACTGCCTAGGTATAAGATAACTTCTAAACATTCGTTATTGACTATTATAAATATCATAGAGTAACATTTAACTCGCCTCCTCAACTATAACCTACTTGGTTATTTGGTTAAAATGCATGTTTTACAGAATTTAGGCTTCTATACAAAATACATATAGAAAGAAAATCGTTCTTAAAATTATACTTTTTTTGTTTTAAGTGCAGTGGGAATAAAGCCCATATTTTTCTTTCAAGTTGACCAAAATTTTCACCAAATTGTGAGTTAAAACTTTCCCGCGACCCACTGGCATTTCGGAGTTGCAGTTCTCTCTAATTGAGGGAATGCATGGTTGTTGGACATATATGGAGAGAGGAAAGGGTGCCTGGTGCCTGGAATGACAGTAGAGGGGCCCCTCATCCCAAAGGGGGGCCCCCAAGGGGGGGGGGGAAGGGAAAGTTAAAAATTACGGGAAATGGGGTATGTTAACCAGGGTAGGGGGGGTTTTTTTTCTGGGGTGAAACGGGAATTGGAAGCCCTGGTACGTTGTGGAAAAAAAAGGTGTTTGGGGGGAAGAGAAAAATGGTTTTTTCAAAAAAGGGACGGAAGAGGGGGAGGGGCCAATTGTTTTTTTATTTGGAAATGAATTTTTTTTAAAAAACCGGGGGGAAGGGGAGGGAAAAAAAATTCCTGGCCTTTTCTAAAATTTGGGAAAAAAGGCGAAATGACAGAGTGGATAGGAGAATGCAAATGTAAGGAAATTTGGAGACATTGGCCATGAGGGGGGGGTTGTTAAAAAAATAAGAAAGTATTTTGAGAACACACGGGCCAAAGTTAAAGATGGGGGGACCTCGAGACTGAGGGGTTTGAATAAAAAGAGGAGGAAAGGGGACAAGGGGCTGTGTCCTTTTTTTCCCTCTATTTTTTGGATTATAGGGTTGGGGAAAAGGGCATGAGATGACGTCCGGTCGGGGTTTGTGAAAATTGGAGATGAAGTTTGAGTGTACTGATGTTTGCAGATAAATGTGGTGATCCTTGGGGAAAACCCAAAATGAGCTCCCGAAAATGCTAAAATCTGTGACTGAGTAGGGGAAGGGGACTTAAACGTTAGGCCAGAAAGGGGAAAAAGGGGTCAAGTTTTGGGGGGTGAGGGGGGATAACTCTGATGATAACGGGATTTGGAGGGTGGGGGGGAATGAAATAAAGAGAACGAAAGAGTACAAAAAAACCGGGGGTTTTTGGTTGGGGTGATAAAGGCTGGGGGAAAAAACTAAACATGAGGGGAATAGCTAAAAGCCCCCTGGTTTTAAAGGGGGCTGGGGCAGTGGGGGAAAGGGAGGGGTCGGGCCCAAACAAGTAGAAGTGGGTGGGGGGAAAGGAACTAGGGAAAGGGGTGGGGCAGCCCCCTACATTATGTTTTCCCCGGGAAAAAAAGGGTTTTGGGGTCTAGGAAGGATTTGGGCCCAAGGATTGAAAAAACCAAAAGAACAAAGCAGGGCAAATAGCATTAGGACCAATGGGAAATTTTGGGGGAGGGGAAAAAATTTAAGAGGGGACAGGGAGGGAAGCATTTTTAAAGGAGAAGGATAGCAAAGGCAGCTGGGAGGGAAGGGGGGGCTAGACGCAACGAAGGGATGACAGCAAATGGGAAAGAAAGGGTTTTGGGAAAAGGGAAAAGGGGGTATGGGGGGGGTGGGCAGACTCGGTAAAAGTGGAATGATGGACAGGTAACTGGAATTTTGTGACGGATGATGAGACTGGGAGTAGGGGCTGTATGAAAAAAGGAAAAATTTAAATGGGAGAGTGGAAGAGAAAGGGAAAGAAGAAGGGCCTGAGGGGAATGAGTGAAAATAAACACTGGAATGGTCCCGGAAAAGGGAAAACCACCCACGGTATAAAGGGGGTTCTATAAAAATGGTGGCTAGGGGGGGGGACCTACTCTTCAGACCCCAGGACAAAGTCGCTGGAGGTAAATAGCCCCCCGTAGGTACGGGAGGGAAAAATAAAGGGGCACCCAAGGTTTGTGTTGTGTGGAAAAGGGAGTGGATAAAACCGGGGGACCCCCTTGTTTGCTGGAATTTTAAGGGGATGATTTAATGCTAGAACAAAGAGGGTTGGAGGTATTTGGTAGGAGGGGGCCCGGGGGGGAAAAATTTGGCAAAGAGATAACCAGAGGTGGGATGGATTTCCTGCGGGGGTTTTTGGCTGATTTGGGGGAGTAAACAGTCGGGGTGATTGAAGGGGAAAAAAAATTTTCTTGAGAACTTTTGGAGGGGCCGTAGGAGAGAGCTGAAGGAAAGGGGCCCCCCAAAAGTGAGGGGGGCCCGGGGTAGGGGAATGGGGATGCAGGGGAGAGGAAGGAGGGGAAAAAAAGAAATCCCTAGTTTTGCTTCCCCCTTTTCTTCTTTTCCCAACAGATTAAGTGTGTGGGAGAACCCGGACCAAAGGTTTTCACTGACCCCCTCTGGGGGGTTGACCCCCAAAAATCAAGACCAAGACCAAACAGAGAATAGAAGAAAAAATGTGTTTGGGTGATGGGAGACTTTAAGGGGGCCCAAAATTGGTGTTTTGGGAGGGGAAAGAAAAATGGAAAGGGCCCAATTGCTGCTTGATTTTGGCAAGGAAAAATAAATTAAAATTTTAAAATGGGGACTCGGGGTGAAGGAAGGTGACCTGGAGTGGAAGGGAGAATAATCTGCCTTTGGGAATTTTTTTTGTAAACCCGGGGAAGGGCTGAGAACGGGGGGGAAAGTTGTGGGGGGGATGGGGAAAGGACAATCGACGTGGGCGAGTGACCAAACGTCAGGGGTAATGGAGTATGAGTGTTTAAAGGGAAAAAGAGTAAAAATTTTGGGAAAAAAGGAAAAAGGAAAATGGACGTTGGAAACTTAGAGATGCAGACGGGGTTTAAATTTCAGAAAAGGTGAGTAATGAAAACTGGAAGCTGGGAGAAAAAGGTTTGAGGGCGGAAAACAGGTTTTAAATAGATGAATGAGAGTTTAAAGGGAAAAGCTTAACAAAGTGGCAGAAGAGAGCATAGGCAAACTAAGGGGCAAATGGCAGGACAAAAAAGGGAGTTGGTGGAACAATGAGATCGAAAAGGGCCCGGGAAAAAAAGGAAACATCAATAGGAAGGGGGTAGGAGTCTGGAAAAAAATAGGCCCAAAAAATGAAGCTAAAAAGAATAAGTATAAAGGGGCATGGGGAGTAAAGAGTAAGCAAAAGGAGTAAAATGTTTGGGGGGGTGAAAAAGGGAAAAAGAGTAAATGAAGGAGAAAAGTAAATCAGAGAACTTAGGGAAAAAGGTGGGGAAAGGAGGTGGGAAAATGGTATAATTTTCTTGAGAGGAGAAAGAGAAAGCATACGGAAATGTAGAAAAATAGTGGTGATGCAGGTCACTAAGGGAAAAAGGGAAAGGGCCAGAGCTGTAAAGACTTCGGGAAAAAATTTTGGGAGGTGTGAATGACCCTGATAGTACTTAGGAACGTCACCTTAGGGAGGAAAAAAGAGGAAATGGGTTTGGGTAAGAAATTAGAATGGATGGGTTGAAGGATAGTAAGGGAAAAATTAAAATGGAAAAAGGGCCCCCGGAATGGACGGTTTTCCCCCAATGAATTTTTATAGAGAAAGGGGGTGGGGGTAAAATTAGGGAATTTCATGAGTTTTTTGGACATAATATGGGAGAGGGAAAAAGGGGGCCTGGGGGCCTGGAATGACAGTAGGTGACCCTCCTAATAAGGGGGGACCAAGGTAGGAAGGGGAATTTTTTAAATTACAGGCCAATTTGCGGGATGTGACACGGGAGTAAGATTTTCTGTGGTGTACTGAAAGAAAGACTAGGGGAAGTTTTTGTAAAGAAATAAAGTGTTTGGGGGAAGACAAAAATGGATTCAGAAAAAACAGGAGAGGGAGGACAATTAAAGTTTGTAGTGAATGAAGTGATTGAGAGAAAAGGAAGGGGGGAAGAAAGAAATATTTAGCCTTTTAGATATTGAGAAAACGTATGAAAAAGAAATGGATAGGGGAAAGGGTTTTTTAAGGTATTAGAGAAGATTTGGGATGAGGAAAAAGGTTGTTAAAATATAAGCAGTAAAGTTTTGAAACACAAAAAAGGCCAAGTTTTAGTAAAGGGGGGACCTCCCAGACTTGGGTTGGTTTAATAGTAAAAAAAGGAGTAAAACAGGGCTGTGTCCTTTTTTTTCCCCCTCCCACTTTTTGGATTATTTTTGAGGAAAAGGCATTTAGGTGAAGCGTACCGGGCCCGGGTGTGAAAATTGGGGATGAAATGTTGAGTGTAAATGATGTATTCCCGATGATGTGGTGATCCTTTTGTGAAAACCACAATTTAGCTACAAAGAGCTGGGAAAGCTGTGCCGGGGGGTTTTGGAAGGGGGGCTTCAAAAGTTTGGCTCATAAGGGGAAAGTCCCAAATGTTTTTATGGTGAATGGGGGAAAAAAAAAAAAAAAAACTCTGATGATGCAAAAGGGTTTGGATGGGGGGTGGGAATGAAATAAAAAGAACGAAAAAAATAAAAGTATCTGGGTATTTGGTTGGATGATAAAGGGTATGGGAAAAAAAAATGAGAGGATAAACTAGAGCCAACCATTTGGGGTTTGGGAAGGGGTAGGGCAGTGGGGGCAAAAAATGTCGGGCCAACCAAATATGAAGGGTGAGAGGACTATGGAAAGGGGGTTTTGGGGAGTCCCCCAGCATTTTGTATTTGGGCCCGGGGAAAAAATGGGGGTGGTCCCAAAAGGGAAAGGGGTTGGACAGATTGGAAAATAACCCAGAACAAAGCAGGCAGAATAGCATTTGGAGCCAATAGGTATGTGGCAGTGGAAGCAAATTTGAGGAACATGGGATGGGGCACGTTCGAGGGGATAGCAAAGGAGGGCGAGGTACAGAGCTAGACCCGCAACGAATGGTGACAGCAAATGGGCCAAAACAAGGTTTGGGACTGGAATAAATTTTGGGAATTTGGGTGAAAGACTCGGGAAAAGTGGAAAGATGGACCGGGGGAACTGGGAATGTTTTTGACAGGAGTGATGAGACATGGGAGTATGGCTTTATGCAAAAAAAGGGAAAAAAATAGGAGAGTGGAAGAAAAAGGGAAAGAAAAATGGCTGAGGGGAAAGAGTGAGGAAAACAACACTGGAATGGGGACAGGAGAAAGGACCACCACCCGGGGATGAAAAGGTTTTTATGATGGTGGTATGGAGGGGACCTAAATCTTCAGAGCCAGGGCAAAGTACTTGGGGGTAAAAAAGTCGTATGTAAAAGATGGAAAATGATGGCAGCAAGGTGGGGTGTTATTGTGTGAAAAGGAGTGGATTAAACCGTGGAGCCCAATTTTAAAGCTGGAAAAGTGAACGGTATGAGTATGCTAGAACAAAAATGTTTGGGGGTTTTTGGAAGGAGAGGTCGGGGTGGGAAAAATGGCGGGGAGATGAGAGACAGGAGAGTGGGGATGGAGTACCTCTGGGGGTTTTGTGCTGAGTTGGGGGAGTGACAGTCGTGTGATTGAGAAATGTAAAAAAAATTCTTGGGGGAAAAATTTGTGGGGAGCACGTAGGGGAGAGCATGAAGGCAGGGGGCCCCTCAGTGATTGGGCCCCGTTAATGTGGGGTGCAGAGAGGGAAAGGGGGGGAAAAAGAAATCCCTAGTTTTTTGCCCCCCCTTTTGGGGTTCTCCCCAACAGATTCCCTTGGGGGGAGAAAAACCGGACCAAAAGGGGTTTACTGACAGCAAACTGCTGGGGGACTCCCAAATCTAGATCAAAATCACATCAAAATAAAATTTTTAGACGTACGGAGGCTGAAGCCGCGAACGTAAAAAAAAAAATTTTATAAAAATCTTTGGGATTTTTCTTCCAAATACAAAAAACAGGAAAAACCCCCGTTTATTCCCGGCCCCCGGGGGGGAGCGCATACGGGGTAAATCATTTTGCCCGGGGGGGTTTTTTTGAGAGTTACCTTATGGGAAACGCCCAAATCCCTTTTTTTTTTTTTTTTTTTTTTTTTTTTTTTTTTTTTTTTTTTTTTTTTTTTCCCTCACAAGGAACCGGCCAAGGCACAAAAAAAAAATGGGGAATACAAAGCCCGCTTAGTTGCCCCGTCCCCATAAAGAAGACAAATAAGAGAATAAAATAAAAAAGGGGGGGAGCCAAATTTTGTTCGGGGGGTGTCTTGGGTTTCTCCCTTTTTTTGAAAAGATGTAAGTCAAGGGAAAATTTGGGCAAATAGAAAAAAGGAAGAGAGTTCCGGGGTTTATCATAGAAAAAAAAAAAAAAAAAAAAAAAAAAAAAAAAAAAAAAAAAAAAAAAAAAAAAAAAAAAAAGCCTGGGTCGATTA
Organism: Chionoecetes opilio; assembly: GCA_016584305.1. NCBI lineage: Eukaryota > Metazoa > Arthropoda > Malacostraca > Decapoda > Majidae > Chionoecetes > Chionoecetes opilio. The sequence goes on from JACEEZ010014409.1 coordinate 267,491, forward strand.
GTGCGTTGTTTTGAGGCTTCCCGTTGTTTTTGAATGCCGGTTAAACGAGGTTCTCCTGTACACCTCTATCTGATCTGATGATTTTATGAGATATGAGGCGTATTTTGTAGTGTCCTTCCGGAGTAAAATTATATTTATTTAAGCTCCGCCCCTGCTTGCCATCACAAAATACGATTGTACGCTGCCAAAGCTCTTTCTTGATGTTGCCGAGAGTAAAAGTGTCGTAAAACTTCATTACCTCTTACAGAGGCTCAAGGAATATCGTTAAGGTTGACATTATTGAAGGCACAGCAAAGAGTAGTAGCGTGATTGTCTGTATTACACATCGATATCTAATTGTTTTGAGCTCTTAGAAGCTAGCATTGTTTTCTAACTCTATAGATGGACTTGATATTAAACTGAAATGTTTAGGGCGCTATGAAACTGTTATTTGAATATCTATTTGCTACACAGCCATTTCACGATGTGCGTCGAGGATGTTAATGCTTTCATGGACCTGTACGTATGTAGGCTACGTGTACCTACATCTACGTTTCACCAATTTTCTTTGCCTAAACCTAGATGAATGCGGGTTTTTGATTCATCCTCCAGTGCATCTCCCCGTTTAACATCCATGGGCGGGTGTGTGGTGGGCGGGTGTGTGGTGGGCGTGTGGTGGGTGGGTGTGTGGTGGGCGGATGTATGATGGGCGTGTGGGGGGTGGGGGGTGTGGTGGGCGGATGGGTGATGGGCGTGTGGTGGGTGGGTGTGTGGTGGGCGGATGTGTGATGGGCGTGCGGTGGGTGGGTGTGTGGTGGGCGGATGTATGATGGGCGTGTGGTGGGCGGGGGTGTGTGTGGGCGTGTGGTGGGTGGGTGTTTTGGTGGGCGGATGGGTGTGGGCGTGTGGTGGGTGGGTTTGTGGTGGGCGGATGGGTGATGGGCGTGTGGTGGGTGGGTGTGTTGGGGGGCGATGTATGATGGGCGTGTGGGTGGGTGGGTGTGTGGTGGGCGGATGGGTGGTGGGTGTGTGGTGGGCGGTTGTGTGATGGGCGTGGTGGTGGGTGGTTGTGTGGTGGGGTGGGTGATGGGCGTGTGGGTGGGTGGGTTGTGGTGGGTGGGTGGGGGGTGGGCGTTGGTGGGTGGGTGGGTGGTGGTGGGCGGGTGGGTGCCTGGGTGGTGGTGGCCCGTGGGTTACACACAGAGACCTTCCTAACCGTGTTGGAGCTGAATCAGACTGATGAAAAAGTTCGTATTCGTGCCCCGCGATTTGGTTCTCTAAAAGGCTTTCTTTTTTGTGTATATAACATATATACCAAATTTATACATTTCTATTGCAAATGTAATATCACTCATGAATATATTTTAAGTATTTGACTATACTATAGCAAAATACACCAGTTTGGTGCTAAGCCAGCAAGCATCAACGAAGATTCGGACACATTGAAAAATTCGAGGGATTGGGAAAATTGTTCCCAGACGTCGCTGGAGAATTTTAATATTTGTGACTTCTTTCTTACCTGTTAAGAGTCACCTACTCTACTCCTTACTACTCCTTACCTACTCTTATTAAATACAGTATCCTTTGCATGTCGTGCGCATGAATGAATGTTTGAATTGGTGGAATTAAAGGAAAAGAAACTTTACGGGGGGGTTTTGATAAGTTTTTCTCATGCGCGCGTCTGATGGCCCCGGGCTCTTAAAACCCACCACCCACCCCCACGACTGTAAAATTTTACAGGAAAAGAGTAAATTCGCTCCCGGGAGGTTTGCTCAGTTTTCGTGCACGCAAAAGGTAAAAATAAGGGGGGCGGAGCTTAAATAAGTAAAATTTTTTTTTACTTCCAAGGGCATGGAAAAAATACCCTATCCTACTTTTTTTTCTCCCTAAAATACCAAACCCCCCCAGGTTAGTTTATATTTTCGACTAGTGGTTGTTTTTGTTTTGTTAAAGGGCAGTTTTGTAGAAATCACGATATTCGCCCTGGGTACCCCTGTGAATTAATCCAGTCGCGAGAGTTGATTATCTTCCCCAAAAAGGCACGGGGGAGGCAGATGACGGTGGGTGTCTTGGGGGAGGGTGTAGCGTTGCTAGCTCCCCCCGCCCGGATAGCCCCCGGGGTTATAATAGACAGACTGCGGGGTCGCTAACACCACCACATACTTTTTCCTTATTATTGTTTGCTCATATACTGTGCAGTATTCATCAATTCCGCATACCTTTTTAATTTAAATTATTAAACTTCTTACATATTAAGAAATGATATAATTGCCCCAATAGCGCATCCCACACACCCTCCCCGCCCGGAGGTCCCTCCACCCTTTAGGAGGTTTTAGGTTGGGTTAAGGTTCGGTTGGGTTAAAACCCCCCGGAGGGGGTCGGGGGGGCCCTTTAGTTAGGTTAAGGTTTGGGCGGGTTTAATAATTTCCGGCAGGGCGGGCGAGCGGGCGGGGCGGGGCGGCCACTTTTTTTCATCATTTTTTTTTCTCCTTTGGTTTTTCTGAACATTACTATTTTTTCCCGGGAAATTTTTAGGGTAAAAATTTAGTTTATGATTTAAAGTTTTTCAGCAAGTTAAAATTGTTTTCGCTTAATATGTGAGCTTTTCCTAATGGAGATAGTTTTTTTGGGTTTAAAGTTTTGTTTTATCCCCCTGCCTTCTCGCTTATATTATAAGATAATCTTTTGCATATTTCTCTTCTACAACCTTCAAACTTCGGGGGCAAAGGGGTTACTTTGGTAAAAATCACGGAAAAAAATGATCTAAAAAAGAATAAATAGGTGAATTCTGCCACGCAAGCAACTCACCCCATCCCCAAATCAACTCACGTCCAAAAACTCATGGCCCAACTCATCCCCTCAGCACAGTCCGAGACCGGGGGTCAAGCCCTTCCTCACGTATAGAGCCAGGCTAGTTTAGTTTTATTTTTATTTTAAAAATTAAGGAAAAACTAAAAAAGCTAAACTAAATTTCACCCTTGGTTAAGATTTTTAACCTCCTCCCCTGGCTGCTGTTCGAGGGGAGGGCTGGAGGGGTGTACACTCGTAATCTAGGCTCGTACACGTGGGGACACGTCTTCCTACTGTAGGCTCACGCGCGATGCCTTAGCCGGGTTGCCAGGTGGCAGATTTTTTGGCCAAATTAGTGAAATTGGGGGGTGAAAAATTCGTTTGGCCCTATAAAAAGGGAAATTTACGGCCAAACTTTTAGCCGAATTTTTGGTGAAAATTCGTAAGAGATTTCAAAACGGTACAATTTTCAAAATCTACTGACCTCTACCTCCCTTTGTAGCTGCAATGAAAAATATTATTGAAAAAATAATTTTAAAGTATTTTACGGGTTTAAGACGCATTTTTTCCCCCCCCCAAAAAAAAATCTGAAAAATACTCATGCGTCTTCCCAAAACGAATGTTGTTATAATCCAGTACCTCAGTACTTAATTTTTAAAAATATTTTTAAAACCATAAGACATTCAAAACAACTAATTGTCCCTCACGCTGTGATGTTTTTAAAATTTTGCCCGGAGGCTCAGCAGATGACGCCGCCAACAGCGCCATCTATCGTCTGCAGGTTAAGTACATTTACCCACCAGGCTGTCAATGTATCACAAGCTCTTTTCAGTCCCGGAAAATTTTCACCCAAGGGGGGGAAATTCATCAAAAACTTTTTAAAAATACTATGCATACAAACAAAAGTTGTCGGTCGCCAAGAACATAGAAACCCAGCACAAATGACCTGCGGACCCCCCGCCCCTTTCCGAGAAAATTTGGGAATTTTCTACCGCCTACCGGGAAAAATTTTTATTTTTATTTTTTTCTTATAAAATTTCTTTCTAAAAATCAGGGGGTGTCTTCCCAAAATTCTTGGGAAATCTTTTACGCGTCTTATAACCATAAAATAAAGGTAAAAATTGACTGACTGGCTAAAAAAGGGTTTTTTTTAAAGGGCAAATTTTTTTTGATTCTGTTTCTTGTTGGTGTAAAAACGAAATTGAAGGGTTAGTGTAGCGGACCCAGGCTCCCGAGTAAGGAAATGAAATGTCAAAATTTTTCCCAAAAAGTTTCCAATAAAGTTTGTATCCCCCTTTTTTCTGTACGGGGTTCTTCCCTTATACTGCAGCCAACGAACAATTTTTAAAAGGTATTTTTTAGATAGCAAGGGGAAAAAATGGGGGAAATATTTTAAATTCTTTCCCAAACCCCAAAAAAAAGCATTTTTTCAGTGTTTTCAAAACCCCGAATTACGCGATCCTCGATTTAGCGCTATGCCTTCAAAAAAGAGCGGAAATCGGAGGGTACTGTGTATATAATATATATATATAATTATATAATTATATTTTATATATATATATATTTTATATTAATAATAATATATATATATTTTATTATAATTATATATATATATAACAACTATTCGCCGCTACCCTGTGCAACTTAAAAATTTTGACTTACGCTGGAGGAAAGGATTTTTTTTCTCTTTTCTTTTTTTATTTTTTTTATTACATTTGTGCCCACAGCACCTGCAGGCGTGACTAAAAGCCCCGGGTGGGGGCCCTGAAAAGGTTCACTTGAGGGCTGGATGGTTGGGCCTCGCCCGTGGTGGCGAGGCAGGGTTTTTAAAAGGACGCCTGTGATTAGGGTCATGCCCCCCCTGTGTCCCCGATCACTCGCAATTGAAGGTGGGTTTAAATGGGCAGGGCTGTGGGTGTTCTTAGCCATCGGGGGGCAGAAGATTTTAGTTCTCTTTGGGGATCGAACTCGGTATACGAGGTTTTAACAATTTTAAACACGAAAATGTGATAAAAATATGACTTTAAGAAGTTTAAAAATATCATTACACTATTATTTATCATTCTCCCTGCCCCCCAGGGCGAGGCAACCACCCAACCCCCAAAGTGAACCTCCGGGGCCCTACCTCCGGGCCTTAGAAATCACTGCCTACAGGCGCTATGGGCAAAAATGAAAAGATTTTTATATATTATATAAAATATATATATATATATATATATATAATATATATAATATATATAAAATATATTTTATATTATATAATATTTATATATAAAATATTATATTTTAATATATTTGGGTTTTGCCAATAGCGCATTTTTTTTTTGGTAATTTTTTCAAAGTCAAATTTTTTTTTCACGTATTTTTTGGGGGATTCGCCTTTATTTAGAAACTGGGGTGAACGTTTCAGGCTTCGGTTATATTTAGAGGGGGCGGATCGATCTTGAACTTTTCCTTTTTCGCCCTCAGTCATGCCCACGAAAAGAAAATGAGGTTGGCTTTTTGGATTTTTTCCCTTTATCACAGGACAAAACTTCCACCCGGGGGAGACGTTTTACGACGATTTTTCTACCCCCAAAAGAAGAAAAAGAAACGGTGCGCAAGTGCAGTGAGGCTGCAAAGGGGCCCCTCGTTTCTGGACCGAGCTGGGATCCCACCATCGCAAAACTAGCGTGAGGAGGAAGATTACTGGCTTTTCGACGAGGGGAAGATCCTAGAAAAAGAAAGAAAAAACGGGAGTCCGCCTCCCAAAAAACGAAACCTTTCCCAAGAAAGTCTCCAGCCCTTTGGGGACATCGCCCACCCGACGCCATACTCTGTGACCATTCCTGAAAAAAGGGGAATTTCCTTTTTGCCCAGGGGGAAAGGGGGAGGGGGGGTTCGATGGCGGTCGGGACAAAACTGAAAGAATCGGTTTCCCGACGTGAAAGCTTCTCACACCCGTCAACGAGCCAAAAAGGAGAAAGATGGTGGAGCTGAGTCGTCATCGTCTGATTCATCAAGTCCAGCCCGCTGCACACATCGTTTTTCTTCTTCCGACCCGGGTCGTTCTCCCCAAAGCGTTTTGAGGAAGGGGGCAAAGCCGCCCTATCCCCTGATCTCGTCGGACCCTTGACAGAACGGGGTCTACCGCCCAAGCCCTTCAAATTGTGGGGGTTACGGCAAGAGTTTGGGGCCAGACCCACAAAGCTTGTGCTGAATCCCGAGTCCTTTGACGGAAAGGGGGAAGTACAGGTCCATTTTGGCGAAGGACAAAAGATCTTTCAGTCCTTTTACCCCTCTTACCGTTCATTGGGAGGGGAAGACCCTTTCCTCAGGACGATGGCACTCGCCCCGAAAGACTCGCCACCCTCGTCACAGGAAAGGGGGGAGAATCCTGGGCCCCGAAACTGCACCCCGGGAACTGGGGATCCCGCCGCTACAGAGCTCGTGTTCGGCTCTAGAAGGGGGGGGTCCAGGAACATCTGGCGATGGTTTCGCCAACCTGCCCCGGGGGGAAAAAATGGTGCATGCCCATCTTGCAACAGAAGATCGGCCGACCCCCCCGTTTTACTTGCTTGCGTCTCACGTCCAGAACTTGTCCTTGAGAAGGCCCTTTCACTGTTTGGGGTCATTTTGGTCCCGAGATCACCATCTTCTCTCGCTTTAAGGACTACTGGTCTTACATCAACAATGCATAAACCCCCCACCCAAAAGATCTGCCCCCAACTCTGGTCTCCAAAGGGACGATCTTTCAAGGTTTGAAAAGTTGCTTCGAAAAAGCAGCCCCGTACACTTAAAAAGGGAAATCGTGAGCTGAGCATCCTTTTTTTTTTCGGCGGCGTTTTTCCGAAGACCTCGTCCTACCCGGGGGTGCTTTTGAGCGCGTTTGGGTGGGGCGTATCATTTAGCTCTGAAGATATTTGTTTCGGGGGCAGCGATGGAGTCTCACACTCGAGAAATGTCGCCTCCGCGTTCTCCTTCGCAACCGAAACTTTCGTCCTGCGATGGTTCGGGGGTTGAGGTTCCTCCTAGTCCCCCAACGATCTTGTATTCGCTAAGGACTCCTTCATAAACCAACGAAAATATTCGGAAGGGCCGCTTTCCCCCTTGACCGCCATTTTTGGTACTTGAGCGAAGATCTCTTGGCCCGTCACTGTTCGACTCACTCTCCCTGTCTCCGAAAACAACTTTTACACAAAGTACAGCCTTTTTCTACATGAAGGGCCCAGGGCCCCCCAACGAAAAAACCCCCATCATCACAAATTCCTGCGGCAACACTGCCCTCCTTCCCACGAAAAATTCCCCCGCCCCCTTCGAAACTTTGAATCAAGACCGGGCTTCCGTCCGCCCCCTCGGAAGTGGGAGGAAGAGGATCGTACGTCGAGGCCTGCCGCCAATCGGGGACTTCGCGTGCAACGCACAGCCGACACATGGCGCCCCAGTCCTTCAACCTCCGGGTGACCAAAAACGAGGAAAAGCGCCAATTCCTCCCCCAGTTGTGGAGGGGCCCCTCACCATCAAAAGCCCCGGGCCTCGAAGGGTTCCCTTCCCCCGGGCCCAAGCCGGCCACAATGAGTGGGTGGCTCCCCTGATACCCCCCCCACCCAGGGGGGTAATACTCCCAAGAGGGGGGCCAGCAGCCCTCTGGGGAAAAATTCCCGGGTTGTCCGTTTCAAAGAACATCCCCCCCTTAAAAGGCCCGTGCATAAGGGTAAATAACAAATTGTAAACCCCCACCCCCAAAAATCAACCGATTGAGGGGAAACTTTGAATACGATGGTTTTTTTTTGATAGGCCCATTACACCAAAATAGGAAGAAAAAACAAACTTTTGTTTTTATTGGCACCCATTATATTAAAATAGGGACTTCGTCCAGTTCTATTTACGACCGGTCGGTCGGGCCCCCATCACGGGCGTAAGTCGACCATCGGTGTAAGATAGTGATAGATAAAACCCCTTTTTGAATAAAGTAAATGAATGAGAAAATATAGATTTTTGGGGGGTAGACTTTGGTAGTCCCCCCCTAAAATGGTTTTGCTGCAAAAAGGCCAAACTTTATCAACATAAATGTTTACTCACTCCCCCTCCCCTTCCAGGTGACCGGGGCGTTGCGAGGTTGCATTTACTTGTAAGCCCACACTGCCCTTATCTGAAATATTAAAAAGATCACAAAAAAGATCTTCCCTAATAAATCGACATCCTACTAAATGGGGGGCTTTATTACTTTTTTTTTTTCTTTGACAAAGGAGGAGAGGCAGCATGGATCCTCTGTCAGAACCCATGAAGGCTGTTTGTTTTAGGCCGTGTATTTTTCTTAATTTACATAATTTTAAATGTGTATATAAAAATTTTACAAACCCCACCTTGTCTCACACACATTACATTCCTGGAAAAAACATATTTCAAAATATCATTAAACTAACCCTGTTCCCAGGATTTTCCCCCTTCATGCTTTCACTTAACAACAATTTTATCCCTACTTATTAAAAAAATTTTAATAAAATAATTTTTGGGACAATTCTTTTTTTTCTTTTTTTGTGAAAACAGAAGTTTGTTAGCGAGGTTGATTTTTTGAGGTTTGGGGTAACTAAGGGTGTTTCCCTCTCCTTTTGTACTTCTCTCCCCCTTTTGAAATCATGGATAGCCTTTTTTTGCATTACCTCAATTTACACCTGTTTTTATGGGGTTTTAAAGTATTCCAGAACTAAATTTTGTAAACTGTTTTGGGGATCTTTTTTTTTCTTTGATTGATATTCAATTTCGTGTATCATTCCCATGCATTGGTGTTTTCCTCTGCTCTTATTCTGTGAACATCATAAAGGGCGAGTTTCCCGGGGCGGAAAATATTTGTCTAGCCGCAAAATGCCCTCCGGGGGACTTTTTGGGTAGTCCGCGGAGGGCTATTGGTGGGCCTTTGGGCCCACCAAAAACAGCTTTTTGAAAAAGTGGGGTTTTTTGGGCCCTTTGGCCCCCAAACACAGACTTCCCCAAAAGCCCCTTCTAACTTTCCTGAAAACATGGAGTAGAAATGTATGTATTTAAAACCTTACCCCCCCCCCCCACCCCCTTCACTCACCCATACCATCACCCCCCCCCCTTCACCCCCATTACCCTCACCACACACCCATTTCCTCACCCCTTACCCTCCCCCCCCCTATTCCTCACCCTCACCCACACCCCCCACCTTTCATCACCCAACCCCACCCATTACCCCCACCCCCCCATTCACTCACCCAATTTTGGGGGGTGTGGGGACACCGCTATTTTGGAAAAATTCAAAAAATCCATTTTTTACCGAGAAGTGCACATGCCAAAACAAACTTTACATATGGCCCCCCTTGGGACCCTATAAAACTTTAACTCAGAAAAAGGCTTTAGGTTTTTTTTAATTTTTTTGGGAATTTTTTTTTCCCCCCCACGAGGGGGGGCACCGGCAGGTATGGGGGGGCACCGTTGATTTTTTTAAACTCATATTACTCAAAAATTTTGTGTTTTTTGCCCCGAAACAACTATATGCTAAACCTAGACACCCACCATTATTAGTATAAATGAAAGATAAACTCATATAAAAGCATTTATTTTAAAAGAAAAGGGTTTGGGATTTTTTTCCACTATTCAGAAGTGCATCATGAAGGCATGCAGCGGGGGAAACACCTTCACCCGGTCGCCTGCCTCTTGGGGTGCCCTTGGAGTCACCAGGGCCCCTTGCACTGTTCTGGGTCAACAGAAACTTCATTAGGATGGTAGGGGGTGGGGAAAGTGTCTCGGGTGTTGGGCTTCATCCGGGGGAAAGGAAGGTTTTAATTTTCCCTCCCCCATGATCCAACACCTGAGCCATAGCACACTATGTGCCCCACCCCCCCCCAAAACCCAAAAAAACGTCCCCCCCTTTTTTCCAGCAAAATTAAGCTGAAACCGGGCCCCGGGGCCCCCACCGTATTTGGGGTTTTC
>JACEEZ010014410.1:0-17500 GCA_016584305.1 Chionoecetes opilio
CACACACACAAACACCCCAAACACACACACACACCCCCACACCAAAAACACAAAAACACACACACACACACACACACCACAACACCACACAAACTAAAAAGTTTCCTTTATTTATACTTTCTATTTTCCCATTCTTTTTTTATTTTGTCTAATTTTAAACTCTCCCTCTCTCCTCTCTCTCTCTCTCTCTCTCTCTCTCTTCTCTCTCCCCTCTCTCTCTTCTCCCTCCTTCTCTCTCTCTCTCTCCCTCTTCTCTCTCTCTCCTTTTCCCCTCTCTCTCTTCTTTTCTCTCTCTCTCTCTCCGCTCTCTATTAATATATTATATATTTCTCTCTAATGTATAATTCGTGTTATCGAAAAATCTTAACTTTCTATCAATATTTATTCAATAAATCAAAAAAGCGAATTTATGTTTTGTTTTGCAAGATGCAATATTTCAAAAAAATTAAGGAATTTGCATACCCCTTTTAGCTACATATATTTTTTTTACTTTTTTTTTTTGGATCAGTATATCTTTTTATCCTTTTTTTTACATTATTTGCGCTTTAAAATCCCGTTAAACGTGCGCGCGCGGCATTTTGTGTGTTGTGTTGTGTGTGTGTGTGTTGTGTGGGTGGGTGTGTGTGTGTGTGGGTGTGTTGTGGTGTGTTGGGGTGTGTGGGTGTGACTGAGAGGTGGGCACGCAAACGAAAATCCACTTCCGCAACGCAAATCCCCAACCCCCCAAACCTTTGTTCCGCAACCCCAAGTCAATTTCCGAGTTCAAACTTTCCCCAACTGCAGGCCCAAAAAGCAAACCAATTAGGTTTGTTTTCTCTGCTTATATTGCAAAAATAGAGGTAAAAACACTTGGGGGAGTAAAGTATATATTATCTACTAAATCACTTAGGCAAATTTTTATTTTTATTATATATATATATAATATAAATATTTTATAATATATATATATAATATAATATAATATAATATAATATATTATATATAAATTTTATATATTTTATATTAATATATAATAAAATATAATATATATAATATATATATATATATAAAATAATTTATAAATATATATTATTAATATATATATTATATAATATATAAAATATATATATATATATATATATATTAATATAAATATATATTAATAATATATAATTAATATAAAATATATTAATATATATATATATATATATATATATATATATATATATATAAATATTATATTAATATATATATATATATATATATATATTATTATAAAATTTTATATTATATAATATATTTTGTATAATTATTTTTTTATACCTAGCTCGCAGGCCCCACAATATGTTATAGCTCGTATTTTACCTCCCCCTTTTGACACTCATTCAATATCAACTTAAGGCACACAAAGAATAAAAATTAGTATAAGTACACTACACTCAAAATTTATTTCATTATAAAAAATCACAGCCCTTTAAACCTCAACTCCTCAGCAGAGTCCTGTGGTGATAGTTCCATCTTGAGAGGTCCATTTTTCCTTCATGAAGACCAATCTTCAAAGTTATTGGGGTCTAACTCCTTTCTGGGATTCTGATTCCCACCCCTGGGAGAACAGTCTTTCCCCCGGCAGAGTTGGGGATCGCCGTGTTTTAAACTTCTTTTTTTTATAAACCCGGGGGCATCGGAAAGGGCAGGAAACATGGGTGCTCCAGCGCTTGTTCCTCTTTTCCCTGAAAAAAAAACCCCAAGATCTTTCCCCCTCTTTTTGGGAGGAGTAAGTTTTTTGCCCTCTGTAGCGCGGGGCCGGCTCATCAAGCATGGAAAAAAATTTTAATATAATATATATATTTTAATATATATATATATAATATTAAAATTATAATATATAATATATATATATATAATAATAATAATTTTAATATATATATATATATATATATATTAAAATTATATATATATATAAATATATATAAATATATATAATATAAAAATATATATATATATATTATAATATTTATACATATATATATACTATATATATATATATATAATATTATATATATTTTAATATATATATATTATTAAAATTATATATATATATTATATATATATTATAATATATATTTGTTATATTTTTTAATTATATAAAATAAAATTATATACATATATTATATATATATATATACATATATGTATATATATATATATAAAATATAATATATATAAAATAAAAATTTTAAAATATAAAATTATAAAATATATATATATTTAATAAATATATAATATATATTAATATATATATTATATTATATATATATATTAAAAATTAAGAAATCGGAGAAAAAAAATTATACGTTCCTATAAATACGAAGCTTAGATTTAAAAATATAAGTATTGCACTTAAATCATAAATTTTACAATAATGTTCAGCATGACGCTCAAGTTTGCAAATTTTAGACTTGGAGTAATGAACGTCACAACTGATTGAAGATGCGTAGATATCGATAAAATAATAAGCTAATCTTGAAAAGATCCTTTCTTCGTCTTCATCGGGGGTTGTTGCCTTCTGAGGTATCAAGACACCCTGCTCCGTGCTCGATCACAGTCTTGATTTCACGGTTTTAAATTATCTGGGTTTTAAGAGGCGGCGGCCCAGGAAATTTAAATGGGGGGTGGATTGTTGTCAATCAATCTTTTGGACATACGCCCGGGGGGCGTGTTCCCACCCCCCCTAAACATATCGCCCCAGTGGGGGCACAAAACGCAAGTCCCCATGCGGCTCCTTTTCCCATACCAAGCAGGGGTTGAAGGAAAATCAACTTCCCCGCCACGAGCCTTGCAGGCGCCCCCCGGCCTCCCCCCCCAGCCCGGGTTTTTCTTACAAATACAACCCGGTGGGAAGGGTCGTTTTTCAGGGGAGCGTGCCACATGTCCCTATAGCCCAATTGGCCTGAAATATGCACGTATAGGCCACGATCAGTCTCACGGGCAATCAATGATTTGACACGTAATTTTTCGCGATACCCATGATTTGCGAAGAACTTTTTACCAAAAGGGATCGATTCGCCTCTTCAAGTCGCTATTTGGTCTATGTATCAAAAAACTATAGAGTAAGACATGGTTTCAATGACTTGAAAAAACCGATCATTTCCCCGCAAAGGTACCACAACGCCAGATATCGTGCTGAGCGAGTTATAAAACCGTGGCTTTCCAATCCGCCCTAAGACTTCTTTACGCGACCCGGCATTATGGACTGCGTTACCAAAGGTATGTAAGGCTTTCCAAAATCTCAATTTTCCCCGCCCCACCATGAGAGACTTTCGTTCATCTAGTAAGCCCCCAAACACCTGGAAAATGGGCTTGAGCCAGGGACCCCAAGTCCCAAAAAGGGTTTGCCTCCCGTGCAACGCCCCGGACCCTCACCCGGACCTCCGCGACCCCCAAAGATTTCTGCATATTTGGGAAAAAAAATATGAGTGATTTGGTGGGTCGAGGGATGCTCCACAATTAAATTTTGATCTAAACTTTGCCAAAACCCCGTCTACAAATGTTGAAAAGTGAGGGGGCAAGGACGCACCTTTGCCTCACCCCCTGATTCACAGGAAAGAAGCTGGAGACACCTCCCCCAAACTTCACAGTACTCTCAGTCCCAGAATACAGGATTGCTGTAGCCATCAAAAAAACCAATTGATCAAAGAGGGAGAGTCACTGGTGGGCAAGCAGCGTTCTCTTTGGGCGGTGCGCGTAGCCGGCGGGGAATCATTTTCAAAATAGAGAGTTTTGCGGACATATTTGCGTTATCGGAAGTGCTTCCGCAAACGCAAATCCGCAAACATTTACACTTCCGCAAATCCGCAAACGAATTCGGACTTCCGCAATTTCCCGGAAGTTGCTTTTTTTGCGGAAGTGTTTGCAGAAGTGCCCATCTATGCATGTGTATTGTGTGTGTGTGTGTGTGTGTGTGTTTTTGTTTTTGTTTGTGTTGTGTGTATGTGTGTGTGTATGTGTGTGTGTGTGGTGTGGTGTGTGGGGTGTGTGGGGTGTGTGTGTGGGGTTGTGTGTGTGTGTTGTGTGTGTGGTGTGTGTGGTGTGGTGTGTGTGTGTGTGTGTGTGTGGTTAGTTTTAAAATGAGGAAAAATACATATATCCTTTCATGGAATGCGCAAGATAACATTAATTTTTTGTTTTATATGAGAATAACGTAATTTAAATTGTATAAGTTAAAAAAAAACATTTCAAGCGTTGCATTAAAGAATACTTTTAGAATATTGGAAAGAGTGACAGATATTCGAGGAGATGCAGTCCATGTAGAAAACAAATAATAATAATAGCCTAAAGGTGTATAGGCTAACGTAAAAAAAAGAAGTTAGACTTTGGAAGAAAAAATATCTTATCTGTGGAAATAAATGTTTTATTGGTGTGTATTCATCAATATGTTGTGCCATGAACGAAGGGAACATTCAGTAAAGCCATCAGAGCGATTGATTAGATTAATGCGATGCACAAAATACACATTTCACTAACTAATTGCATAATACCGGCTGACGAGTGTAAAAAACAACGCAACACTATCACTCTGCTAATGACTGCGCTGATAAAATACTGAAACACTACTCAGGATATTCCTTTTCTTTGAGTATACTTCCTTTGTGGTGAGTTTTTAGATTTTTTTTTTTTAATCACAAAGGACTGTCAAGGGCACAAAAAAAGAGATAACAAAAAATCACGGTTAAGGATACGTTTTTTCTCTTACATGATATACCCTTCTGAGTAACTTTTCTTTGTTGGAGATTTTGGTTTCCAGTGTCCAGATCGAGAACACGGTTGTAGCTATAAAGATAACTATTTATTGTTCACTTTATTTCTATATATTATCCTGGAGTATACTTCATTTGTTGTGAGTGTTTTGCTCCCAGTGTACAGATCAAGTTTGTTGTTATAAAGAAAATGATTAACTGTACACTTTCTGTCTCTGTAGACGAGTTTATTATAACCATTGTCCAGAATAATGATGGTAGGTAATCATTACCTTTATAAACTCATCACCATATTGCACCACCACCACCACCACCACTACACTGGCTTACATCATCACCGTCATCACCAAAGAAGAAAAATCTATATAATGAGTCTTTAAGGATATGAGTTATCTAATATACTATAGGAGTAGCCGTGTGTCTGTCTGTCTGTCTGTCTGTCTGTCTGTTATGGGTAGCTGAAACTGTGAATTCAATTTGGTGAGAGTAGGCTAAACATATCGCAAATAAATCGTAGATGGTAAGAGGCTTGGTCCCATGTCGATTGAATCCTTTTGAAGGGGGGTTTTGGGCTAACAACAGTTACGCGTAATAGATTACAGGAAGAAACTCTGCGCTAAAGCTTTCCCGCATTTCACTAACTCCGTAGACTCATGGACTTACCGTTTGTGTGCGTATGTGTGTGTGTATGTGTGTGTGTGTGTGTGTGTGTGTGTGTGTGTGTGTGTGTGTGTGTGTGTGTGTGTGCATGCATGCATGTGTGTGTGTGTGCATGTGTGTGAACGTGCGTGCGTGTGTGTGCGTGTGTGTGTATGTGTACGTGTGTGTGTGTGTGTGTGTGTGTTTGTGTGCTTGCAGGACAGGCGTGGGGCGGGGATGAAGCAGGCATGGGGCTAGGGTGAGGCAGACGTGAGGCTGGGGTGAGGTAGGCTGGGCTGGGTTGAGGCAGGCATGGGGCTGGGGTGAGGCAGGCGTGGGGCTGGTGTGAGGCAGGCGTGGGGCTGGAATGAGACAGGCGTGGTGCTGGGGTGAGGCAGGTGTGGGGCTGGGGTGAGGCAGTCGTAGGGCTGGGGGTAGACAGGGGTGGGGCTGGGTGAGGCAGGCATGGGGCTTGAGTGAGGCAGGCGTGGGGCTGGGATGAGAAGGCGTGGGGCTAGGGTGAGGCAGGCATGGGGCTGGGGTGAGGCAGGCGTGGGGCCAGGATGAGACAGGCGTGGGCCTGGGGTGAGGCAGGCGTGGGGCCAGAATGAGACAGGCGTGGGCCTGGGGTGAGGCAGGCTACGGTGGTCGTAGGTGGTCTACCCCGAGGCACTTTGACCAGTGACCAACGACAGGAACAACACGATTGGAGTTTGCACTCACATTGTTGTCTAATATATACTACTACCACAAACATCAATACATGGGTCCGAAGGGCCCACAAGCACTTGTCTAATATACTATAGCAGTAGCCGTGTGTCTCCCTGTCTGTTTTGGGTAGCCGAAACTGTAAATTCAATTTTGATGAGGGTAGGCTGAAAAAATCGCCAATAAATCGTAGGTGGTAAGCGGCTTGGTCATATGTGGATTGAATACTTTTGAAGGGGGTGCTGGGTTAAAAACTGTGTTGAGCAGCGGTTGTAAGCTATCCAAACTCTGCCAGCGTTCAATTTCTCGAACTTGTATTCGATGCGCGTCCGAGCGCCAACTGCTCCTCCATTACTGCGCTCCTCTGTACTGCTATGGGCCGACAGGACGGCTGTGCTTGCGTTAATATATAATTCTGACGATGTAATTGAACTATACAACATTTACTTATATATTATAATTACATAATTATACATTATTACTGTATATATAGATATATATATATATATATATATATATATATATTATATATATAATATATATAATATAATATAGAATAATATATATATATATATTTAATATATATATTATATAATAATATTATATATATATATATATATAGTATATATATATATATATATATATATATATATATATATATATAATATATTTATGTATATATACCTATTCTATATATATATATATATTATAATAATATATATTATATTTCCGAGGCGAAGGCAAAGGCGAGTCCGAAAGATCACGATCAATTTACGCTGTAAAGCGCTTCAACCGAGTAGCCGGGCTACCACTTCTACCTGGACTTGCTTATCCATCATCACGCAGGCAGCGTCTGGCACTGGATTTCGCATGCGGCGTCTGAAATGTCCCATCCGTGTTGCATATGCCATGACGATCAACTAGCGCCAGGGCCAGACCAAGAGCTACGTGGGAGTCTACTTGCCTACACCTGTGTTCACGCACGACCAACTCTACGTCAGCCTCAAGGGTTGGCTGTGCTGATGCCGTCGAAGTGTTTGGCGCCCAGTGGAATCACACAGAACGTGGTCTACCCCGAGGCACTTTGACCAGTGACCAACGACAGCAACAACACGATTGGAGTTTGGACTCACATTGTTGTCTAATATATACTACAGCTACAAGCATCAATACATGGGTCCGAAGGGCCCACACGCACTTGTTTTCTACTTAAGTATGTTTGTGTTTATAATTTATGTTTATTAATTATTTTATTATTTACTATTATGTTACTATTATGTTTATCATTTTACTATTATGTTTCATTTATTTATTATCATTGATAATAATCACTATTCTTATTATCATTTTACTGGTATGAAGTGTGTCCCCCCTCCACCAGGCCAGACAGTCAGGTGTGGCGGAAAATGTACCACCTGTTTCGCTAATTAATTCCACAGGTAATTTTTTTCTCCTCAAATTACCATTTTCAACACACACTGTAAAGACTGAAATGACGAAAAAAAAATGGCACCATTTAGCAACATCAGCACCATGGCGAATATTTCAAGGGTGATCAGCTCATATCAGACTCTTGCTAGGCTCTCCGTGATGTACATATTTATTTTACAAACGTTGATGCTCATGATTTCGGACAAAAGTTGAAGGCTTTGCATAAAGTATTACATAAATATTGCTTCTTTATATTATCGTGGGCAGAGCTGGGCACTAAATATATTGAATGTATTTAAAAACAAAACTATAAATACATGGAAGAAATGTATTTAAATACTAAATACTAAATATATTTTACGAATGTATTTAAATACTAAATACTAAATACATTTTACGAATGTATTTAAATACTAAATACTACATACATCAATTGTATTTAAATACATTGTAAATACATTTTAATATACACAAATTTTAAAATGTCCGAAAAAAAATGGATTTTCTTAGGATTTCCTTAGATTTTGGGTTTCCTTACAAATATCCTTCTCAGGCCTAAGTTTCCTAAAAATAAGGACATTTCCGTGAAAGTGGAAACCCTGGTTCACTGTAACATCAGGGTTACCAGATAGTTTAGAGGGTTTATGGCCAAATTAACTGATACAAAGTATTTACATTTTTATATTATGAGTATTTAAATACAATGTATTTAAATACTCATAAAAGTATTTAAATACTGTATTTAAATACATGACAATCAACGCTTTTATAAATAGATTTCTAAATACACAAATGTATTTAAATACGTATTTAAATACAAATGTATTTAAATACTGTCCAGCTCTGCCTCGTGGCAATATGAATAATACATGTGTGTTTCATATTAAGAGGCATTTGACATCATTCATTAGTCGATATTCTACATTATGCAACTTTTTGTGTGTATCATCGACATCACACACACCACAGTTGTATCTAAACTGTTACCCCATGCAACTTGAAATAGGGGGTGGATTTGTTGTAATCCCATCATTTTGGGACATCGCCGGGGGGCGTGTTGCCCTCACCCACCCTAAACGATACGCGTCCCACCACGTGGGGCACAACACGCAGTCCCCCCCCATGCAGGCTCCTTTCCCATACCAGCAGTCTTGAAAGGAAACATCAACTTGCCCCACCACAGCCCTTGCAAGGCGCCCCCCTTGGCCTCCCTCCACGCGGATTGTTTTTCCTTACAATACAACCCGGTGGTGAAGGGATCGTTTTCAGGTAGCGTTGCCACATGTCCATATAGCCGAAATTGGCGCTGACCGAACTATGCACCGTATAGCACGATTCCAATTCTCCCCGTGCAATCCAATGAGTTTGACCCACGTAATTATTCCAGCGATACCCCCATGATTCGCGAAGACCTTATTACCAACGGCCATCGATTCGCCCTCTTTCAAAGTCCGCTATTTAGTGTCCATGTATCACAACTATAGAGTAAGACATGGATTACAATCGTGACTTGAAGATCCGGATTCATTGTCCCCTCCCTGCCAAGGTCCCGACAACGCCAGATTACTCCCGTGCCCCTTGGCGGAGTCTAATAAACCGTGGGCTTTGTATGCCCAATCCGCCGTAAGACTTCTTGAACGCGACCCCGACCGTCATTATGGAACCTGCGGTACCAAGGTTTTATGTAAGGCTTTCCAAGATCTCAATGTCCTCGCCGCCACATGGAAGAGAACTTTTTACTGCTTTCAGCCAAGTTAGCCCTCCCAAACACTGGAAAAGTGGACTTGAGCCAGGAGACCTTCAGTCCCCAAATGCTTGGCCTTCCTCGTGCAACGCCTCGAGACCATAACCAGGACCTCCAGCGACCTCCCGGCAAAGATTACTGCATCAATTGGCAAAAACATGAATGGAGTGATCTTGGTGTGGTCGAGGGATCTCCCACAATTTATTTTGATCTACAACTTTGCCCATAACACAGTCCCATACAAATGTTTGAAAAGTGAATGGGGCAGGACGCACCTTTTGCCCTCACTCCCGATTCACAGTAAAGAAGCTGGAGACACCTCCCCAAACTTTCACAGTACTCTCAGGTCCCCCAGAATACAAGGATTGCTGTAGCCATCAAAAATCCAATTGTGATCAAAGAGGGAGAGTCACTGGTGCAAGGGGCGTTTTTCCTGGACGGTTTGCGCGTAGCCGCGCGGGAACATTTTCAAAATAGAGAGTTTTGCTACATATTTGCGGTTATTCCGAAGTGGCTTCCGCAAACGCAAATCCGCAACCATTTTTACAACTTTCCGCAAATCCGCAAACGAATTTCAGACTTCCGCAATTTTCCGGAAAGTTGCCGGTTTTTTTGCGGAAGGGTGTTTGCAGAAGTGCCCATCTATGCACTGTGGTATGTGGTGTGTGTGGGGTTTGTGGGGTGGTGTGGGTGTGGTTGTGGTGTTTGTTTGTGTATGTGTGTAATGGTGGTTTGTGTATGTGTGGTTGGTGTGTTGTGTGTGTGTGTGGTGTGTGTGTGTGTGTGTGTGTGGTGGTGTGGTGGTCCTGTGTGGTGTGTGTGTGTGTGTGTGTGGTGTGTGTGGTGTGGGTGTGGTTGGTGTGTGTGGGTGTTGTGGTGTTGGTGGGTGGTGTGTTGGAGTTTAAACTGAGGAAAAATACATATATCCTTTTCATGAATGCGCCAAGATAACAATTTAATATATTTGTTTTTATATAGAATAACGTATTAATCTGTAATAAGTTAAAAAAAAACATTTCAGCGGTTTGCATTAAAGGAATACTTTTAGAATCTTTGGAAAGAAGTGCGATATTTCGAGGAGATGCAGTTACCATGTAGAAAACAAATAATAATAATAGCCCTAAAGGTGGTATAGCTACCGTAAAAAAAGAGTTAGACTTTGGAAAGAAAAATATCTATCTGTGGAAATAAATTTTTCTTGGTGTGTATCATCAATAATTTTGGTTGCCCATGGAACGAAGGGAACATTCAGTAAAGCCATCAAGCGATTGATTATGATTTAATGCGATGCCACAAAATACCACATTTCCACTAACTAATTTGCATAATTACCGGCTGACGAGTGTAAAAAACCACGCAACACTATCACTCTGGGCTATGGGGGGGGAACTGCGCTGATAAAATACTGAAAAACACTTACTCAGTATTCCTTTTCTTTTAGTATCTTCCTTTTGTGGTGAGTTTTTAGATTTTTTTTGTTTTAATCACAAAGGACTGTCAGGCACAAAAAAAGAGTAACAAAAAATTTCACGGTTAGGAGTACGTGTTTTTTCTCTTTACATGATATACCCTTCCTGAGTAACTTTCTTTGTTTGGTAATTTTTTTGGTTTTTTCCAGTGTCCCAGTGGGGTTGCAACACGTGTTGGTGGTAGGGCTATAAAGCGGCGTAGGCGGGCGCTATTTATTGTTCAACTTTTATTTTCTATAATAATTAAATCCTGGAGTATACTTCCATTTTGTTGTGAGTGGTTTGCTCCCAGTGTACAGATCAGTTTGTTTTGTTTTATAAAGAAAAATGATTACTGTAAAACACTTTTCTGTCTCTGTAGAACGAGTTTTATTATAAACCATTTGTCCAGAATAAATGATGGTAGGTTAATCATTACCTTTATAAAACTTCATCACCATATTTGCACCACCACCACACCACCCACTACACTGGCTTAACATCATCACCGTCATCAACCAAGGAAAAATCTATATAATGGAGTACTGTTTAAGGATATTGAGGTTTTATCTATATACTATAGGAGTAGCCGTGTGTCTGTCTGTCTGTCCCTGTTTGTCCCTGTTCTGTTATGGGTACTGAAACCTGTTGAAATTCAATTTTGGTGAGATAGGCCTTAAACATAGCGCAAATAAAATCGTAGATGTAAGAGGCTATGGTCCCATGCGATTGAATCCTTTTTGAAGGGTGTTTTTTTGGGCTAAACCACAGTTCGCGGTTATAGAATTAACAGGAAGAAACTCTGCGGCTAAACTTTCCCTCATTTCACTAAACTCAGTAGACTCATGGACTTAACCGTTTGTGGGTGCGTCTGTGTTGTTGTATGTGTGGGTGTTGTGTGTGTGTGTGTGTGTGTGTGTGTGTGGTGTTTGTGTTGGTGTGTGCATGCATGCATGTGTGTTGTGTTGTGCATGGTTGTGACACGGTGCGTGGCGTGTGTGTTGCGTGTTGGTGTGTAAGTGTACGTTGTGGTGTTGTTGGTGGTGTGGGTGGTGGTGTTTTTGTGCTTGCAGGACCAGGCGTGGGGCGGGGATTGAGCAGGCGATGGGGCTAGGGTGAGGCAGACGTAGGCTGGGGTGAAGGTAGGCGTGGGCTGGGGTTTGAGGCAGGCAGGGGCCTGGGGTGAGGCCCAGGCGTGGGGCTTGGTGGTGAGGCAGGCGTGGGGCTGGAATGAGACAGGCGGGTGGCTGGGTGTAGGCAGGGTGTGGGGCTGGGGTGAGCAGTCCGTAGGGCTGGGGGGTGGACAGGGGTGGGGCTGGGTGAGGCAAGGCAATGGGGCTTGAGTGAGGCCAGGACCCGTGGGGCTGGGATGAAAGAAAGGCCGTGGGCTATGGTGGAGGCAGGCAATTGGGGCTTGGGGTGAGTCGGCCGTGGGGGCAGGATGAGACAGGCGTGGGGCCTGGGGTGAGGCAGGCGTGGGGCACAGAATGAGACAGGCGTGGGGCCCTGGGGCGGCAGGCTACGGTTGGTCGTAGGTGGTCTACCCCGAGGCCACTTTGCCCCAGTGACCAACGACAGGAACAAACACTATTTGGAGTTTGGCACCACATTGTTGTCTATATATACTACTACCACAACATCAATAACATGGGTTCCGAAGGGCCCACAAGCACTTGTCCCTATATACTATAGCAGTAAGCCGTGTGGTCCTCCCCCTGTCTGTTTTGGTAAACCGAAACTGTACAATTCCAATTTTGAATGAGGGTAGGCTTGAAAAAATCCGCCAATAAATCGTAGTGGTTTAAGCGGCTTTGGTCATATGTTGATTGGGAATACTTTTGAAGGGGGTGCTGGGGTTTAAAACCTGTGTTGAGCAGCGTTGTAAGCTTATCCAAACTCTTGCCAGCGTTCAATTTCTCGAACTTGTATTCGATGCGCCCGGTCCGAGCGCCAACATGCTCCTCCCTTTACTGCGCTTCCTTCTGTACTGCTATGGGCCGACAGGACGGCTGTGCTTGCGTTTAATATATGCTTCTGAAACCGATGTAATTGAACTAATACAACCATTTACTTATATATTATAATTCCATAATATACTTATACTTTAGTTATATATAATATAGTATATATATATATATATATATATATATACTATTTAATATTATATTATTCTTTATAGATATATTATATATATATATAATATATATATATTAATTAATGATATTATATAGGGTGAGGGGGTTAGGTATACTATATATATATGATAATATATATTATATATTATTTTATAATAATATATATATCTATAATATATAGATATATATATATATATATATATATATATTATATATATTTATATATATTATAATATAGTATATATATATATATATATATATATTATATATAATTATATATAGATATATTTTTATGTATATAGACCTATTTTTCTATATTATATATATATTATAAAATATATATATAATTTCCGAGGCGAAGGCAAACGGGCGAGTCCCGAAAGAATCACGATCAATTTTTACGCGGTAAAGCGCTTAACCGAGTAGCCCGAGGCCTACCACTTCTACCTGACTTGCTTATCCATCATCCACGCAGGCAGCGTCCTGGCACTGGCTTTTTCGCATTGCGGGCGTCGAAATGTCCATCCGTGTTGCATATGCCATTTGAACGATCAACTAGCGCCCAGGCCAGACAAGAGCTCGTTGTGGGTCCTACTTGCCTACACCTGTGTTCACCGCCGACCCAACCTCTACGTCCAGCCTCAAGGGGGTTTTGGCTGTGGCTGAGCCGTCGAGTGTTTTTGGCGGCCCAGTGGCTAACACAGAAACGTGGTCCTACCCCTGAGGCAACTTTTGACCAGTGGATCAACGACAGCAACAACACGTTGGAGTTTGGATCACATTGTTTTGTCCCTAATATATACCTACAGCTACAAGCCCATCAATACAATGTGTCCGAAGGGGCCCACACGCAAACTGGTTTTTTCTACTTAAGTATGTTTGTGTTATAAATTTTATGTTTATTAATTATTTTTTATTATTTACTTTTATGTTACTATTTTTTTTATCATTTTTACTATTTATGTTTCATTTATTTATTATCATTGATATTAATCACTATTCTATTTATCATTTTTACTGTATGAAGTGTGTCCCCACCTCCCCAGGCCATACAGTTCCGGTTGGCGGAAAATGTACCACCTGTTTCGCTAATTAATTTCCCCACAGGTAATTTTTTTTCTCCTCAAATTACCCATTTTTTCACACACACTGTAAAAAAAACTGAATGACGAAAAAAAACATGGCACCATTTAGCAACATTCAGCACCCATGGCGAATATTTTCAAGTGTTGATCAGCTCCTATTCAACTCTTGCTAAGGCTCTCCGTGGAATGTATATATTTATTTTACAAACGTTGATGCTCCAATGATTTCGGACAAAAGTTGAAGGCTTTGCATAAACGTAAATTACATAAATATTGCTTTTCTTTTATTATCGTGGGCCCAGAGCTGGGCACTAATATATTTGAATGTATTTAAAACAAACTATAATATACATGGAAAATGTATTTTAAATACTAATACTAATTATTTTTACGAAATGTATTTAAATACTAAATAACTAAATTACATTTTACGAATGTTTATTTAAATACTAAATACTACATACATCAATTTGTATTTAAATACATTTTGTAAATTACATTTTTTAATATAACCAAAATTTTAAATGTCCCGAAAAAAAATGGATTTTTTCTTAGGAATTTTTCCTTAAGAATTTTGGGTTTTCCCTTTACAAATACCTTCCTCAGGCCCTAAGTTTTTTCACTACAAATAAGGACATTTCCCGTGGAAAGTGGAAACCCCTGGTTCACTGTTAACACAGGGTTCCCAGATAGTTTTAGAGGTTTTCGCAATTTACGATACAAAAAGTATTTACATTTTTATATTCTGAGTATTTAAATACATTGTTTAAATACTCATAAAAGTATTTAAATACTGTATAAATACATGACAATCAACGATTTTAATAAAATAGATTTTTCTAAATACACATGTATTTAAATATCGTATTTAAATACAAATGTATTTAAATCCGTTCCCATCTCTGGGGGGCGGCTCGTGGCATATGATAATACAAGTGGTGTTTTTTCATATTAAGAGGCATTTTGAACATCATCATTAGTCCGCTTATTCTACATTTATGCAACTTTTTTTGTGTGTAATCAAACGACCAACCCACACACAACACACGTCCTTTGTATATCAACTGTTTACAATACAAAACATTAAAATACATCATATTCTTGGGGCCCGCTTGATCGGTAAATATAAGTATGAGTAGTAGTACTATGTATAGTGGTTAGTTTTATAGTAGTATAGTAATAAGTTGTTTTTTCTAGTAGGTAGTTATAGTAATAGTAATAGTATTTCTAGTATAGTTTATAGTTATATTAATATATGTTTTGTATTTGATGTGAACGTAGTAAAGTAAGTGTAAGTAGTAATAGTGAGTAGTAGTAGTCGTAGTAGCTGTAATTCGTTAGTAGTATGTAATAGCAGTAGTCGTAACTATAGTCTATTCACTTTGCGGGATTCCTTGGGAGCTGCCGCGCTGCCTAGGCGAGTTTGTTAAAGAACGTCGCTTGATTGGTGAATAGACTCCGGTCCCCCTGGTGTGGCAACTGGTGTGGGTACTTGGCCTCCGCCGCAACCCAAACCCTTGCGTTGCCTCAGAAAAATATCATATTTTCCTTGGCTTTAACTCATCCTTTACACAAGATAAGGCCTATTTTGGTTTTGCAGCGTGGACTCGGCAGTGATTGTTCAACAACAACACGCCATTTATAACTCAATGGGTAAACATAAAGTCATACTGAACCTATCACAAGAGTAGGCGGGAACTTTTAGGTTTTCAGTGCATTGAAAATGTTGTAGCTCCTACCCGATCAAAACCAAGCTACCAGATGAATATTTAATGAAAGCTGAGCCTACAATCGTTTCATAATACATTGTTTTCATATCAGGAGCAATACAAAAAATTACATTTAAGACTACAGTAAAATATTCCCAGATAATTTGAAAGGAAAGTAAAAGGTGTAATAAAACATTCTTTCTGGCTTTATTGTGCTTCAACTCGCTGTTAACTCATCAGTTTTGGTTGCATCATTTTTAGGCACTGTTTTTCAAAATCCATATAATTTTCCGCTTCCCTGTGGTAATGTAAGCACGTTTTAAACCAACCCCCAATTAAGGAAAAGAGTAGGTGGTCAAATGGCTAAGAATGTTAAACTGTTTTCAAACTGGCACATGTGACCTGTGAGCCAATTGCTCCCTCCCTACTGTAATAACAGTAGAGACATCTCGGGAGAGCTTACAAGAGGCTCCACCCGTCACCGGCACCAGTTTTTGAAACAGTTTTTTTTAACATTCTAGCCATTTTTTGACCACCTACTCTTTTTCCCTTTATTGGTTCTCGTTGCCTACATACCACAAGAAGCGGACAAGTATAGGATTTTTTGAAACGTGCTTGAAAAGTGAATGCAACCAAAACTATGAGTTACAGCCGAAGTTTGAAGCAGAATAAGCAAGACATATGTTTTTAACACTCCTTCCACTTTCCTTCATTTCTTAATATTACTGTAGTCTTAGTGTAATTTTTTTATGCTCATGAATATGCCAGCAATGTTTATGAACACGAATGGTAGGCCTCAGCTTTCATAATATCATCTGGTAGCTTGGGTAATTATCGGTAGAGTAACAACATTTCAATGCACTGAAACTACCTAAAAGTCCGCCTAACTCTTTTGTGATAAGTTCCATCAATGACTTTTATTTTTTACCCTATTGATTATGAAATGGCGTGGTTGTTGTTGAACAATCACTGCCTTAATCACTGCGCAAACAAATAGGCCTTCTGTGAAGAGAATGAGTAAAGCCAGAAATATGAATATTTTTTTCTCAGGCAAACTCAAGGGTTTTTTGGGGGGTTTTGCGCTAGGCAATACCAACCACCATCGCCACCCAGCCCGAGTCCCCCTTTCATCCACTCAGCGACGTCCTTACAACCGCTAAGCAGCGACAGCTCCCAGCCAGGAATCCCCCAGCGTTTAAGTGAAATAGACTATAGTATTACTAGTAATAAAAGTCAAGGAAATAGTTTTTTCTCCGCCAGAAAAACCTGTTAGTAAGGTTGAGAAAACACACACAACAACGTTTTTTTATTAAAAAACAAAAAAAAAAATACCTTTACTGAGTCCCACACCACCGCCCCCCACTCCCTCCCCCCCGTTGTTGCCTTTAACCCCTACCATGTTTTGCTGTGGTTAAACTTTAAGGAATAACACGCATCGCGATTTAAAAGGCAAAACGTATTCATAGAGGCGACCAATGGGCAACCGCTTGAGACTTGGCTTTAGACTCCCCTTGACCTACTGAAACCTTGCGCGGTTGGTTGTAACATAGATTTTTTGTTTTTTATATTCCGGTAGTGGACGCAAGGAACTTGGGGTGCGTGTGGTTGAAGATAGTGGTAGTAGAGTAGGTAAAGTAGTAATAACAGGTAGTATATAGTTAGTAAGTATAGTAGTAGTAGTAAGTAGTAAGTAGTAGTTAGTAGTAGTAATAGTAGTAAAGTAGTTAGTAGTATTATTAGTAGTATAGTAGTGGCAGTAGTAGTAGTACTAGTAGTAGTAGTGTAGTAGTAAAGTAGTAGTGGCAGTAGTAGTAGTAAGTATAGTAGTAGTAGTAGTATATAGTAGTAGTAAGTAGAAGTAGTAG
>JACEEZ010014410.1:22500-25000 GCA_016584305.1 Chionoecetes opilio
TTTGGGGACGATACCTTGCCATCAAAGGACCCCACAAAATCTGGGGGTGGGGGTTGACTCCTGGCTCAGCTTTGCCCGCCCCCTGGAGACAGTGGCACGCGAGCCTTCCTGGGGGGACTCTCCTGCGCCGAGTAAGGCCCCTCTCGACACTGACGGCCTATGCGTTGTAAAAGGCCCCAAGTGAGGTCCGTCATGGAGTACAGTCCTTCCCCTGGAGATTAGTGCCCAGTGCCCCCTGTCACGCTGGACAAAGTGCAGAGGGGTGTGAGGCCTCATCCCCCCAACCCGGGAGCCCAATATACAGGGAACGTCGCCCGCGGGAACAGTGGCAGCAGCAGCAGCGACGACAAAAAACAACAACATCAGCTGCAGCTCCAACACCCGCAACAACAAAAACAACGAACAGCATGATCAGTGGGGGATGATCCCCCCTCCCAGTTGACAGCCTGGGGCACCCGGGGGATAGTCGTGCCCCCACAGGTTGCACAAGGCCCAGGTTTCAACACTCTTCCCACCTTGCAGGCCTTTGGGGCCCGGGAGGGGGTCAGAGCGCGCTAGAGGGCGGTAGCGCAAGTGATCTCCCCCTCGGGCCCCCAGGACCCACACCGTGAGGGCCAGCGAGCCTTTACTTGGGCCCGGCGACATGGGAACACCTCACGGGTTTTAGGGGGATGTCGTGGCCCTGAACACCCAGCAGGGAAGGGGGCGGCCCAAGATGGTGCCGCTTACATCCGCCCTTTGTGCCCGTTTAAAACTAAAACAGGGTCGCGCAATGTAACATAGTGAACACACATAGGACACACATTGACACATTACGTGAAATAGTGGCCGAAAAGTGCCTGTGAGGACAGTGACCTCAGTCTGTAACTTTATACATTATTTTATCCTATAAGGCATAGCTTTCAGATAGATGTCTCCGGGACAGGGGAAAATCTAGTTCTGCCACCCATTGCCCAACAACCTCTTGTATTGTGCCCCCGTATACCCCTGTCAGTGTTTAAAGAAAAAATAAAAAAAAAAAGAGAGAGAGAGAGAAAAGGGAAGGAGAGAGGAGAGAGAGAGAAGAGGAGGAAGAGAGAAGAGAGAGAGAAGAGGAAGAGAGAGAAGAGAGAGAGAGAGAGAGAGAGAGAGAGAGAGGAGGAGAGAGAGAGGGAGAGAGAGAGAGGAGAGGGAGACGAGGAGAAGGGGAGGAAAAGGGAGAGAGAGGAGAGAGGAAGAGGAAAGGGAGAAGAGAAAGGGGGGAGAGAGAGAGAGGGAGAAGAGGAGAGAGAGAGGGGAGAGAGGAAGGGGAGAGAGAGAATGAGAGAGAGAGAGGGGAGAGAAGAGAGGGAGAAGAGAGGAGAGAGGGGAGAGAGAAAGAGAGAGGCGAGAGGAGGAGAGAGAGAGAGGAGGAGAGAGAGAGAGAGAGGAAAGAGGAGAGAGAGAGAGAGAGAGAGAGAGGGAGAGAGAGAGGAGAGAGAGAGAGAAGAGAGGAGAGGAGAGAGAGAGGAGAAGGGAGGAGAAAAAGAGAGAGAGGAGGAGGGAAGAAGGAGAGAGAGAGGAGAGAGAGAGGAGAGAGAGAGAGAGGGAGGAGGGGAAGAGAGAGAGGGAGAAAAGGAGAGAAGAGAGAGGGGAGAAGAAGAGAGGAGGAGAGAGGGAGGAGAGAGGAAAAAAAGAAAGAAGAATAGGGAAGCAAAAAAAAGGAACAAAAAAAAAAAAAAGGGAAATAGAAGGAAGAAGAGAAAGAAAAAGGGGAAACAAAAATAGAATCAAATAGAAAAAATCTTTAACCAAATTACAAGGCCCTTACCCTAAAAAAAACTTACTGGTGAAATTTTAATGAAGAATGTTAGCTACTTCATTAAAAGGGGCATTCTTTGTATTACAAATAAAGATGTGTATAAAATTTTTGTTTAAAAAATTTTACAAAGGGCCCCTAAAAGGGTAATATTTGGCTTTTAAACTCGGAGGGGGGAATTTTTATTTGGGGGTTTTTCATCTTTTTCCACTTTTAAAAAGAGGGGCACCTTGTCTTGTTCACTTTGGGACAAAAGTTTTGATTTTGTCTTGTTAGCATCTTTTATCTGTGTTACAAAGGGTAGGTTCAAACCCACTCAGGATAATTTACTTAGGGCACTTTAACACCATCAGCATTGACAAATTTCACTTTTTTTTTATTTTTACCATTTAAGTTCTTGTATCACAGGAGTCGCCCGTTGCGTTTTTGAACCCCCAGCAGCCATTTTGGGCAGCGAATTTTGCATTTTTTGCCGGCATGGGGGGTTTCTTTGGGTTGCCCCATATCTGGCCCGTAACTAATTTTAGATTAACACTAGTGATGTATAACAACACTCGGGTGCCCTTTGCAAATAAGTCTTTCACTTATTAGAACATTAATATCCTGTTACTTTCTTGGAGTTGGTGTATGGTGTGTCGAAGGCATGATCTGTCAAAGTAAACCCAATATTTGACAGTTTGGTTTTGTTATTTTATTACCTTTAAATTTGATGGTCATATCGCC
>JACEEZ010014410.1:32500-40568 GCA_016584305.1 Chionoecetes opilio
TAGTGTATCATTACAATGTTTTCGGCGTTATTACCATTTAAGTACAGGTCAATCCATCCACAACACTCGCCTTAAGTACCCGCTGATCAGTTCGTGAAATCTGCTTTATTATAATTTGGGACTAATAAACCGATTTTTTCTGTGATGTATACATTGCAATTATGCCGCAATACTGATTAAGCCTGTGATCACTGTTAGTTGCCAAATGTTCACCTACTATCGCAGTAATCAATCAGATCATGTTCGGTCAGTGGAAAAACTAAATCTAGGTACCTATTAATCCTTTTAGGCTTCACGGCACATGATTTAAAAAAAAAACACAATATACTTCGTTCACCATATCCAAGCAATCGCCATACCTTCTCTTTTATCAGCAGCATTATTATTCCCGTTTATATGAGGTAGGTTAAAATCTCCACAAATAATTGTATCGTTATTATTGTTCACAAACTGACTTTATTCTGTCGTACAGGAGGGCAATCTACTTCAGCATTAGATTTGGGAGACGATATATTGTCCCAATAGTTAGCAATTTACCGTTTAGCTTAATCTTTGCGTAGACTGACCATAATGATCTTCTGTTTACTTTATCGATTTCGAATTGCTGTGCAAATTCTTTTAATGTAAAGAATGAAACCTCCACCTGCACTTTAGAGTGCGACAATTTAGGAATGTGTATAGCCTGGAATGGCTATTTCAGTATAAATGTATCTTTTGTGTTGACCCAACTCCAGATGATACTGACCGATTCTGGCGTTTCGGCAACAAGTATGCTAATAATTCGTTACGCTTTAAAATAATGCTTCGGCATTTGTGTAGAGTAATTTAAGTCCTTGAAGTTTTCGGTACCTTGCGTGAATGGGTTTACCGG
Source organism: Chionoecetes opilio (assembly GCA_016584305.1). Taxonomy (NCBI): domain Eukaryota; kingdom Metazoa; phylum Arthropoda; class Malacostraca; order Decapoda; family Majidae; genus Chionoecetes; species Chionoecetes opilio. The sequence goes on from JACEEZ010014410.1 coordinate 33,372, forward strand.
CAGGGTGTCTACGGTCACTTTTTCAGGGCGCTTGAATTAAGTTACATTTGATTATATGCCCCGGAAACGGGACGTGACCCAGCGTTGCTGTGGGGTAAGAAAGGGGTTAAGGTTGATGCTGCTAACGCCGTCCGCTCGACGTTTTTTGATTCTGTAAGAAGAAACTTTATCATTTAGCAGGACGTCCTAATCGTGCATGGCGACGGGGCTGAGGTGGGAGTCCGTTCATCCCCAAATAGGAGGAATCCTCAACCAGGATGGGATCCTCGTAGAAATTATCCCAGAAGTTTGCGAAGTTACCTTCTCCTGTGCACAAGAGACCTCAGTCGGTTATTTGCGCTGAACGCCTTATCGTAAAAACGTTTGGCCTATCCTAGTTCTGGGGAGAATTCCGCTGAAATAATGATATGATTAGTTTTAGTCTTGAATTTCCGGTATCAACTTCCTGTACTGTCCAGAATTTCTTCAGATCCGCTACTGTACACACGTCGTTTGTTCCTGCATGGATGACCATAGAGAGGTTTTCGTTTGTGTTCTTTGTGACGTCATCGCAGGCTGCAGTGATGTCGCTTCGAGTCTTGCTCCTGGGAAACAGAAGCGCTTCCTTTTGTCACTCGTGACCCACCACAAAAATCCACCAGTTGTCCTCGGAGAATTGAGTCCCCTGATCAATCTGCGTCTTCATGTACGTCTTCCTTCATTTCGCCAAGAACCTGAAATTTATTGTAAGAGGAGAAAAAGAGGAGGAGGAGCAGGAAGAAGCTGATAGGAGAGGAAGGAGAAGAAACAAAAAAGACAAGGAGGAGGAGCAGTAGGAAGCTGATAGTGGGCAGCGGTGCATCGTAAAGGGGAGACCAGCGGGCAGTACATAACCAGAGAAAGAAAGGAAGGGGAAGAGGTACACACAAGGCAAGCCACAAAGCCTGCCTCCTGCTGGTGTTGTGGCTGTAAACACTGCAGGAGGAGGCTGTCAGGGGCCTGCTAGGGGCTTTTCAGGCTTTTCAGGGATAAGTTAGAGATGTTTTTAGGACTTTAGGGATTTCTTTGGAAGTTTTGGTAGGGATACATTTTTCTCTACGGATATTGTGTTAAGTTTTTTTTTTAGGGTTAGGTTACTTTGTTTATTTTGTTTATTAACATAAGTATTTATTCTAGTGGACTAGGGTTTTACAGGGATTTTTAATTAAGTCAGGGAAGTTTTTATGACCTTACAATTGTTAGGTAAGTTTGTTAGGTATCTTGGATTTTTTTCTTTACGGATATTGTGTTTAGGAATGTTTCAGGGGTTTTTACGTCACATTTGTTTGTTTTATAGCGTGATATGTTTATACCTGGATACGAATATTGTATAGGATATGATATGGTTTACAAGGAGGTGTGGACATTGGAAGTTTGTTTTGGGCATGTGTTCGATATTCTAAGGATATTTCTATAATAATAACAATAATAATAATAATAATAATAATTTTATTATTGCCCGGAGGCATACAAAAAAAAGCAACAATATCAAGACAAAGAGTTAACTTATATACTAGAGCCAAAAAAACAAAACATAATATAGGCACATTAGTGGACATAGTATCAAAGTGCATATAATACATAGGGTATACATACATGGACACTAGGGTACGCCGTATAACAAAAATTATTTTTCTCAACTTTGGCATGCCAATTTCCTAAGTAAATGGAATTCCTAAGGACGATTTTTCCCTCCTTAATCCATTTTTGCTTTTGAGCAATTCTTCACTATGCAAAATCGCAATTTTATATTTGCACCCTTATCGAATAAAGGCTTAAATGAGTACGCAGTGTCCGGTTGGTCCTGTGTTAGTTGCATCATGCACCAGTATGAGTGTCCAAATGACTAGCGTGGTAAGCTCTTCTAATCAGTTGGTCATCAGGCACTAAACACAGTGTCACAGCCTCTACGTTGGCCGAGAAACGTGTCCATCATGTCTTCTTAGACCGGAAGCAGTGCATGGGTCTCCCCGGTGGTGGGCCCGAGCCCGGATATGAACCCGTCTCTGGCCTGCTGACCCACCACTGCTGCCGCAGCCTTGTCACCTGCTTCACGACTCTTTCGGTTGCTCTAGGTGTGGATAGAGAACTCCGGAACAACCTCGTACGGCATGACCAGGATCTGCGGATCCTGATCCCCGGACAGTGCACAGGTGAATGCCGGCTCGTGCACCTGGCCAGGCTGCCAAGCTGATCAGTGTCTGCAAGTGGTGGCTGACAAGTTCAGTTGGGTCGGATGCGAGTCTTACACTAGTGTCCCCATACCTCCTCGCCAGCCCTCAGCTTCAAAAATCTGGGTCACGGCGAAAACCTGCGGTCGTCCCACTCTGACTCGCCATCAGCAGAGGAGGACACATCTGAGTTGGTGCGAACCATGCTCCTGTCGCACGTAGAAGGTCACAGCTGTTTGGACCTTCTTGGGCTAGCGACCTCATCACTCTGAGCTGCGTGAGGAGTGCTTGGGGCCATCCTCTAGTCTGTGGTGAACCTTGATGTTCGTAGTAGAGTTTGAAGTACACCTGCAGGCAGAAGTACTGACGAGGATTTCAAGGGTTGTCAGTTCTTTGCCAGTCAGTCCATGCTTCTGGTCCACATGTACACGAGAGACTAGGAACTTGTGTGAGCCATCTGGAGTGGGACACCTTGCCACACTTGATTCCTGACAGCTCGGACGGGAGAACGCCCCGCTTCAAGCCTGGACCAGCTGGTAGGAGACTGCTGGTCAGTGGACATGTTGACCAGAATATACTCCAGTATAATCAATGAGAATCCTTCACCGACTGGCACTCCTTCTGAACTCTGCGTTGTACTGCCATCTCATTCACGCTGGACAGCACAGACTGCACCACATGGACCCGTGAAGCCAGTGTCAGTGAGGTAGGCCCGTCGATGTGGTGATAAGGTGGCGTAGCGTATATAAAAGGGCAACTCGTTTGTGTGCAACAGGCATATACTCCAATGAAGAGCTTGGTTCCCAGTATCTTCTCCAAATGGGAGTGAGTACCACCTTTCCACCCCGTGTTGGCCCTAGTTGAGGTCACCTTGCAGTACGATCAGTGAGTCGGTGGAGGTCAAATGTCACCAGCAGATCATTAGAGAGCTGAGCCACTTGAACGCAGGCCTCTTTCAGGTGGCACCAGATCCTCTGTACAAAGTGCCAAGGGTACCTTCCAGGTGGCTCCTCTGTTCACTGACACATGCTCCTCCCTGATCAACCTAGGGTGCAGTTTCCCATAGCTGTCGGCACCATCGCCCTGAGTCTGTCCCCCTTTCCTCCCATCGCTAACCCAATCCAAACTATTTGGTACCTGGTTGCTTCACCTTGGTCAAGGTCCCCTGCGCCCGACTGCCATGGCATCCTGCTGGCCCCTCAGCTTGTTAGGAACGGCAGACCAGGTACGGACATGTCTGAGAGATTGAGGTGGCCGTCCAGCGATAAGGTCCTGGATGGAATCCAGAAGCCCCCAAGGCATGCGACAGCAGCAGTGGCGGAACGTTCGAACCGTGATGCTTGCAGCGCACGGCTTTACCGGACTGGCAGTTGTGTTTCTTCTTGCACGTTCGGCGTGTACCACAAGTACTGACACAAGGGTTGGCCAGGAGAACCCAACTCTCCTGAGCACAGTCGGTCTACCAGTAATGGCAGCCTCCTGTTGCGCCTGCCTCTTCACACACGTGAGGGCAGGGTGAACGACCCTCCGTCCCATCTTCAGAATCCTGCACGCATCTTCGAGCCTGGCCCAGGAACATCTGCTCCTGAGGCTCAAGACATCTGACCTTTTCCAATCTGTTCTGCTTCTGCTTCTTCACCTAATTGCTTCTACCTTTCCATACTGCTTTCTCTTTGCTGCTTTCACTGTTGTACATTGCGTTCATTCACTTGTCTACACAGCCTGTCATATAGTCATGTGCATCTGCTCCTCCCCATAGTATACTTTATCCTCTGGTGGACAGCCACTCCAGGGTCTAAGTAGGGATATTTTGTTTGGCCAAGGGGGCATCACATCTGCACTGTGCTCTCGCGTGGCACACACATGCTGGGGTTGGAGCAGTGGGATTCCGGGACCTTAATGTGCCATAATGAAGCCGTTTACTTAGAGGGCTCAAGCTATGTTTTGCAATAAGTATATAAAGTCCATTTTTGCATAGCAAGAAGGTGCTCAAAACCAAAAACGTGAATGTGGTGTCAAACTACCCTTAAAATATTCAATTTGTACATAAGAAAACCACCCTGCCAAATTCGAATATAATCTATGTTTACACTTTTCATTGGACCCTACTGCGTAGTCCTAAGGACACCTTTGCTACCCATCAATTATTCTGCACAAACATATCAGATCTGAGCCACCGCTGTTATATTATGGTCCACATAGATAGGCCGAGTCTGCCTGACGGAGGTGATGATGGAGTTCGCAGAGAGCCCACCCTTCTCCTTAAGCTGAACACGGAGTGTGTCGAACATATCACAGCCAGCTGTCACAACGTTCCTAGCGAAAGCCAGGGACGATGCTGCACCACTAGGCGGCCCACAAGGAAGCACTCTTAAGGATGTCCATGTGACAGACCTTAAGGCGGGTCAGATTGGCACCATTCAAACCGCGACCACTAGCGAGTTGCAGTATATACAGTAGAGTACAGTGACTCTCTGAATAACTCATCATCTTCACCTCTCTGCTACAGTTAGGGAAATTTCCTTCTGTATAGTATTTCCACGACAAGAAGCTGGGTGATCTGCTTGATGATTATCATCATTGATGCAGCATGTCGTGGATATAAACATGCCTCTAAGTATGCGAATATTATCCAACAAAGTGAGGGGCAGGACCCACATTGCGCAATGCTGTGTTGAGGTAATTCACCAGGAGATGCGTACTTTTTTGTTTTTTTTTGTTGATACGACCATGCACTCTGTCTACTGTCTTGAGTGTGTTCTAAGACAATGTCCATGTCTAGGCAGAATACACCTGACACATATATAGATGCCACGGTCCTGCGATAACTGCATCCGCAGTGGGTGCGTAATGCAGTTACACACATATCATACAAGCATGTAGTTCTCAGTGAGGTGATGCATTATATGGGTACTTTACGGAATTTTTGGGATATTATTTAACAAAAAATAATCAACTTTGAGATGTCTAAAGAAAAGTAAGGAGCTGTCAAATTGGACATGTCTTCCCATTCTTTTACTTTCCTTCCTTTTCTTTTCCTTTTTTTACCTTTTTTCTTCCTGTGTGTTATCTTTTTATACCATTGTTTTTTCTACCTAAAACCACCATACATGTTTGTAAGAGCTTTAGACAGGGAAGTCGCATACAGTAAACATTCACGCGTCAACAGGAGAGACCCTCCCGTCCTAACTGTTATCGAGAATGGTTTTTTTGTATTCCCTTCTAAAAACTCCGCGCAGTTTGCTAGCGGTTGTTGTTGTTCATAGATTGGGTAGTGTGTAGGTTGGTGCGTCGGTGGCGGGTTGGTGCCTATTTCTAGAGCAGTGGTTCTCAACTGGTGGTTCATGATGACATTTTAGTGAGTCCACATGACGTTGACACGATATTGGAAAATAGACTGGAGAATGAAGAGAAAAGGAAGAGAGGGACGAATTAGATAGCATCACAAGAAGGACAGAAAGACAAAGTCGTACGGGAGAATTGTCATAGGAATACATACATAGATAACGAACAGAACCAGGAGAGCTATTGGATGTATATTTCGAGGATGTATCGGCTCTAAACTAATCATACTACTAAATAATCAAACTTACATGTAAGAGGACAGTACTGGAAAGGATACCATGTCCCTAAAGAGGATAGGAACTACCACTGTAGGTCTCTGGCCTTCTTGTAGCTCCTTATTTTCTTAGTGTACTTCTTATTGTCAAGATCGGAACATGGACGGTTCTCGTATGAAGTCTGATAAAATATAAAGTATGAAAAATACAACTACCACTAACAAAAATCGATCCGGGGGACAATATGAATATATGCATGGCAAAATAAAAACCCATTTACTTTACAATACGCGTCAAGTCTGTTTTTAAATGAATTTTTTATCGGCTTTGACACATTGGGGTTACTATTCCACGATTAAAAAATCTAACATGAAATAATTTTTTCTGGGTCTTGAGAAAGTTGTTCATTTTGTTTTAGCCTTTTTTTTTTGTTCATAGGAAAAACTCGATTAGGTTCTCATGATTTATGATTCAAATCCTTTAGGGATCTTAAATTTTCCCCAACAAATCCCCAAGGGTTAACGATCATTTATGGGGAAATATAATTTTCCGCAGTCCTCTTCAAAGATGAAAATTTCGCAAAAAGGATAATTTTATTTTTTCTTCCAGAATGATTCCAATTTTGGGTTTATCTTTTTAAGAAACAAAGCGACCAAATTGAACGCATATTCAGTGCGGCCTAAACCAAAAACTGTTAATCGTGTCATTACCTTAGGGGTATTTATGTTCCAAGCTGCGCTTAATCAAGCCCAATATCATATATGCCTTTTTACTAGCAGTTAGAGAAAGAAGAGGAGAGGAGACAAGATGAGATATCATGAGAAGAACATAGGTAAAAAAAAACAGAAAAAGAAGAAAATTAAGAAAAAAAGAGAATAAGATGGAAAAATATTGAAATTTTGTCTTCGCAAGCAAAAAAAAATTCTGCGAGTAGAAATATTTCAGAAAACAAAATATCAGAGAAGGGAATATAGGCAAGGATTAAGAAAACTGGTCTATATGGTTGCAATGAGGAAAAGAAGGACTTCGAATTTTCTTTCTGTACATTCTGTTTATAATTAATATATTTATGTCCAAAATGTTAGCTATCTACTTTGGTTTATAGTATATTTCATCTACAAGGAGATTATCCACGATTTTTTTCTTCAGTTGAGCTAGTGGTCCATGGCTTGAAACGTGTTAGGAACCACTGGCCTACAGTCCTTTTCTGGCCTGGCCTTTTCCTTTTTTTCGAAATATTCTTCTTTTTCTTCCCTTTTTTTATACATATGTTCTTCTCTTGATATCTCATCTTGTCTCCTCTCCTTCTCTTCCTTCTTCCTTACGACTTTGTGTTAATATCATTCTTGTGATCCTTCTCTAGTCCTCTTTCCCCCTCTTTCTTACAGTTGCTCCAAAAAATGCCTTTTTTGGCCTTGCTAAATTTTTTTAAAAACTTGAAAATGTGT